>MU006352.1:3144-14253 GCA_010093695.1 Plenodomus tracheiphilus IPT5
CGTATAGCTGCATAGGTAGGCGCAAATCCACGTTGGTCCAAGTCAAGTATATGATAGACTATTACCTCCTCCTCTACCTGGGTGAGCTTCTTTGAGTTGGGCTGACAATCGCGTCGGGCGCGCGTCCCAGCGCGTCGGCGTTGGAGGGTGGCTCGGGAGACTTCGTACGTCTGGGCAGCAGATCTCTCAGTTAATATTTGGCGTTGATTAAGAGCTGAGATTGCAAGGTATATATTAGGCTCACAAGAGCCCTTTTGGGTGTGGTTAGGGGGGGCCATAGTTGATCAAAGGTGTAGAGGTGCGCAAAGTTGGTTAGGTGGCCCACTCGCTTGTATGGCCCGCTCGCTTATAAAGTACGTTAAGGTATTTAAAGTGTAAGGATCTAAGTAGCTATAATATAAAGTAGCTAGTGTTAGAATATAAGGGTTAGTTCTTAAGTATAAATATTAGAGGAATGTAGATAAAGGGTACTTAGTACTAAGATAGTAAGAGTGCGCTTCTATAAAGAGTATTAAGAGGTTTAAGTAGTAAGAATAATGTATTACTTCCTATTATTTAGGTTAAATATAATAAGCTATAGGAGCTTATTACCTAAGATTATATATATAATAATCCTAATATCCTGTTATCTTATAGAGTCCTATATTATCCTATGCGTAGCACTTTATAGGATTATATAAGATATTATAGGATATTATAGGACACACGTGATACTATCTTACACTATTCTTCTACTAAGCGTGTAGGATTACGTGCCCTGTAGGGTAGCGTTATCTATTGGTCCTAATATGCTAAGCTTCTTGCTAACTATTTTAAGGTAATCTCTATAATCATTTTACTACTTAGACTGCTATGCCCCTTCTATTAGGTAATTATCTAGGAGTCTTCTAAATAGGTTTTGTCTAGCAGTACTTAGTTAAATAAGGTGTCTGCTACTATAGGCAAATACTGCACCTAATTAGTTATTAGAATGTATAGGTATAGGGAGCTAAGTGCTATATTAATAAAGCTATTAACCTCTTCCTCTATTTTAGCTAGAGGCTACTAATTATCTTCTTCTAGGCGCCTTAAAAGCACGTTAGCTATAATATTCTTCTTCCTAAGATATAAATAATATTAAAGTCCTATATATTTAGGTAGGTAAGCTACTAAGTTATTAATAAGCTAGGTAAGTTAGTAGCACTCCTCTATAGCTAAGCTATAAGTATCTTTAAATCTATTTTAACTATAAATTAGATATTATATAAGTATACTCTAAACTTCTTAATTATAGGTAATAGTAACTTGTATTTATACTTTCTAGCGTCCTAGTTTCTTTTAGCTATTAACTACACACTACTTTTAAATCAGATTATATATTAATAGCTATTTAGGGCTACTTGTATAAGATTACCTCCCTATCCTTTCTTTAATCTGTCTATAGCTAAGATAACCTATTAAAAAGGTTCTAAATAGTTAATTAAAACTAGGGCAGGTAATAATATTAAGGTAGCTTTTAGTTAACTTATAGATTCCTAATAGGCATTTAACTATACCTATTCTACATTCTTTCTTAGTAGCCTAAATAGTAGTTCTACTATAGTAGTAAAGTCTGTAATCTACACTTAGTAGTATACATAGATCCTATAAAAGAAGTAAACTTTCTTTAGGTTATAGTATTCTAGCTAGGAGATAATCTTTATAACCTTTTATTTACTAGGATATTAGCTAAACTTATTAATCTTATAGCTAACAATTATTATTAAAGTATAGTAGAAGTCTAATTTATACCCTAAAACTATTACGCCTACCTACTTAATATCTATAAGTACCTTATTAATATTTACTAGATGTTTAGCAATAAACCTTTAGATCTCTAGTTCTACTTCCTCTCCCTAGTAGTTAGTCTTTAGTCCTTTAATATAGATATTATCTAGGTATAGTATATAGACCTCTAGTATATACTCCTAATAGATCTTTATTATATATTAAAAAAACTTAGCTACTAAATTAGTTACTCCTATAGAGAGGGTACACTACCTAATAAGCTTAAGTAGAGTATAGAAAGCTATAATGTCCCTTAATTAAATGTTAAGCCCTACTTGATTATAGCTAGAGAAGAGGTTAGTTAGTAATATTATCTAGTAGCTAGCAAATTCTTCTATAAGTTTATTAGGGTTAGGTAGTAGGTTAGTATTATAAATAGTAACCTTATTAATGCGCTAGGCATTATTAATTAGTTAATAGTCCTAATCTTTCTTTACTATAAGGAAGTAAGGGTTCTAATACTAGCTCTTATAAAGCTTAAGAGTCCCTTAATCTATTCTAGTCTAGATTATCTTAATAATAATATCTTAAAGCTTCCTTAGTATAGGGAACTAGGGCACTTACTATACCTTATAGGGAACAGTATTAATTATAACTAGGGGTATAACCTTATAGCTTACTTAACTAGATTCTCTAAAGTCCTAAGCTAGCGTAGGCTCCCTTTAATAGAGTATCTCTAGTAATATTTCTCTTTCCTTAGGCAAGAGTTCTTTTAAAATCTTTATCTCTAATATCCTCTTAGGTATTAGTCTCTAGTTCCTAGGAAAACTAGTATATCTTAGCTTAAAATAAGATTAGTAGGCTGCTTTATCTAAATTTTAGTTAGGCACTTGCTTAGCCTTTACTCTTACTTTCTAGTTAGTTCTACTACTAATTATTTAGGGCTCTTATCCTAAGTTATTAACTAGTTCTACCTTTTTTCCTTTCTACTTATATATTATATTAACTTAGATTATTAGGTATACCTTGTCCTTTATTACCTAAACGCCTATTAGAGGGCTGTTTAACTATTCCTTTTTCCTAAGGAAGTCTAACTAGAAGTCTATAGCAGAGTAAGTAGAATACTTATTACCTAGCTCTAAAACTAAATCCTAAAGTATTAAATACTAAATCTTTCTTATAAGGTCTTTATAGGCTACTATATAAATATTACTATTATCTTAGAATATAATATTACCTAACTAGTCTTTACTAATAGTACCTATCTCTATCTATATAAAGTAGTAATCCTTAGTTAGTACTATTAGTTTTATCTTTATATTCTATAAGAGCTATTTAGCTATAGATAGTATACTACTATTACTAAATAATAACTAAACTAAGTTCTAGGTAGGTTAGACTAGCTTTTAACTATCTTTTAGAGATACTAAGCTAGCATCTATATCCTCTTTACATTTCCCTCTAATTAGACTATAATACCCCTTACATTCACTTAATTACCTTTTATATAGATAAAATAGGTACTTAATTCTCTATCCTTACTAAAAATTTAATAGAAGGTAAGGCTATTTATTAAGTACTTAAGGTAAGCTTAAGTATCTATAAGGAAAGGATTACCTAGGATAATTATATTAGTGTATTTGCTAATTACAAAGAAATTAGTCTAAATAGCAATTACTTTTACCTTAATAGGTACTCTCTATATAATACTTATAAAGCTACTAGTTATACTATTTACTAATACTATCTTTATATTCTTTATCTCCTAAGGGAGAGTTAATATAGGTAGCTATATCTAGTCTATAGTCTCTCTCTAAATAGTATTTAGTTCTATACTAGAGTCTAGAAGACTAATAAATTATATATTACTAATACTAACTAGTATCTTTAAGTAATCTCTTTAAATGTGCTTAACCCTTACTTACTTATTATATTCCCTTTACTTACTAGTATTAAAGAGCTCTATATTATTCCTAATGTCTTCTTTAAACTCTTAGATATTTACCTCTATCTAACTAATCTTAGGGTCTAACCTTATTATCCCTATTAAGCTTAGACACCTAGAGATTAACCCTATTAATAAGGCATTAATAAATATATAATTATGAACTAAGTATGAGTTTATAGCTAAATAGTCTCTAAGGACTAGTTAGGGGTCCTTATCTTTATCTTTATCTTCTAATTATTTATTAGTAGATAAGCCTATAGAGTTAGCTTATAGTACAGGTTCTTTCTTAAGATCTTGCTTAGCAAAGGTATTTTAGAAGAGCTTCTTCCTAACTTTACTTATGTTACTAATAATAGCTCTAATAGGTATTAATATAGGTATAGTTAGGATTGCTTAAATAATCTTATTAGTGCTACTTAGTATCCCTTCTATAAGGTAAACCTTCTTTAGTACTATAGGTCTCTTATCTCTAAGGCTCCTAAAGGACTTTTCTAGTACACTATTAAGTATAGTCTTATTTATAGGCTAAAACCCTAATAGGTCTTAGTCTTACTATACTCTCTCCCTTATAACGCTCTAATTACCTTTTAGTTAGATAGTCTACTACCTATCTATAGCTCTTAGAATCTCTCTTAGTATACTTATCCTTTAATTAATTATTAGCTTCTAAACCTTTAGTGTACTAAGAACCTTCTTATTAAGTAGCTTTTAGTTTAATATCCTTTACTAAATCTATGCTACTAAAACCTCCTAGTTATTATAGCTTACAAGCTTATTTAAAGCTTCCTAGAAGGCCTAGTAATCCTCTACTAAGATTAACTTAGATAAACTATTAGAGAATAGGCTAGCTATTATTATATTATTCTAAATTAGGTTTAGTTATAAGTTCTGCTTAGCCTATAGAGTAGTCTCTAAATATAGATTACTATCTTGTTTTATAAAGTATCTCTTAATTTCTAATAGTAAGATCTCTTCCTAGTTACTACTTATAAGTCTCTATACCCTTCCTTATAGGTATTCCTTTATACCCTATTATAGGCTCTAAAAGTTATTACTCTAGTAACACTATTTCTTTTTAATTAGCTAAATAATCTATAGGTAGTTTCTTTTAATATAGCTTATCTTGTAGCAGGCCTAGTAGCTTTCTATCTATAGCTAAAAGCTTTACAGGGGCTACTATCCTCTACTTATCTCTTATTATCCTAGCATCTAATAACTAATTAGCTAGTAACTAGTTAGCTATATAATTAGCTAGCTCTTACTTAATTACTTATTAGTAGTACTCTAGACATAGGACTTTACTAATTAGTTTATAAGGAGCTTATATTCTCTTAGTATCTAGTATACTAAAATAAGATTAGCTTTAGTAAGTTTAAGCTAGAATAGCTTGTCTAATAGCTAGTTAACGTTACTTCTTATAGCTAGTACTCCTAGGGGTAACTACTCTCTTTTTAGCTCTACTAGAGGTGCTATAAATAGCTATTAGGCTACTATCTACGTGCTATTAATAGTTTTTAGTATAAATACTTACTTAGGCATTAGCTTCTAAGTTACTTCTACTAGGTTTAGCATCTTTACCTCTTCCTTAGTCTTAATTTAGGTAAGTAAGTAGAAGCTAATCTTTTTAAAGTTAAAGTCTTAATAATATTTTATTAAGAGGTTAAACTTCTAAAGAACCTTTATTATATTATAAATAGGCAGTCCTTTAATAAGGTAGTACCTCTTTTAGTCTCTATTAATTATCTCTACTATAATATAGTATTCTGCCCTAATCTAGAACTCCTTAAGGTACTCTTAGACATTTAGATAATCCCTTAATTAACAGTCATAAAGCTATTACTTAAAGAAGTCTATCTATTCCTCCTGCTAGTAACTATTATTATTCCTAAATTATTTTTAGAGAGCTTACTTAAGAGTCTCCTTGTCCTATATAACTAGTACTAACTAATACTTAAGGGAGTACTAGATAGTTATAACATCCTATTATAATAATGCCTTATAGTATTATAATAAACTCAGGCTACCCTAGTTAGGCCTAGTATCTTAGTAACTAAGCTGCGTAAAACCTATAACTTTACGCGTAGCTTAGGGAGATAAGTATTATTCTTATATTAATATTATACCTATAGCTATCTCTACACTATTTTATCTAGTATAAAGTAAGTACTATTAGCTATAACTAGGACCTTATATAATAATACTTCTTATCTAATAGTCTAGAGATAGCTCTATCTACGCGCGTAAATAGCTAAGGGGTACTACTAGCAAAAATGTAATACCCCCCTATTAACCTACTACTAAGGGAGGAATTAATAAATAGTTCCCCCTTAAGTAAAGAGCCTTAAACCCCTATAATTAATATACTCCTAACGCTAGATAAGTGTATCTAAGCTACGCAGAAAAAATATAATAAACTCTAGAAGCTATAATGCCTATGCAAGTTAGAGGCTAAAATCCTATGTCTTAAGGACTAAGAAAGGGACATTACCCTAGCCCTAATAAGGAATATAGTAGAGGAAGCCCCTAAGGCCCTTAATAGTGTGTATAAGCAAGGCGCATTAAGAACGCTTATACTACTACTACTAAAGCACATGCTAAAACTAAAGGATCTAGTAGAATATAAGGGAAAGAACCTTAAAGAATATTATAAATTCTTTTACTTATATAAGGGAGCCTTCCTACTATTACTATAGACTTTCTACTATAATAAGGATAAGGTCCTCTAGGCTATATAGTACCTAGCAGGAGACCTATAGGAATTATAGTACACGCACTTTAAGCGCACGTTTAGAGTAATTAATATAGCACTAACCTAGCTATACTTTAAGGCATATATACTTAACTTACTTTTTAATCCTATTAATTATATGCTAGAAGTAGCTATAATGCACACTTAGGTAATACAGCATAAGGACTAAATAGTCTACTCCTTTACTACCTAACTTAAAGTCCTAAAGGACTAACTTACTCCTTATATAGAATAATAAAGAGTCTAGTACCTTTTCTTAAAGCTAAAACTAGAGATATAATAAGTAATTACTAACTACTATTAAATACTAGTAATTGTAACAAGTACATCTTACATTGTTATCCCTAGGGTATAGGAAATAAAGGATTTAAGGCCTATTCCTAATAGACTCCTATCAGACCCTACTTAGAGCCTATTTAGGATTGCCTCTTAGGTTAACTTTAATATTATAGGACTACGTAGTAACATTTAAGGAAGAGGTTAGACAGGATCTGTAGTAGCCTCTAAAAGGCCTCTGAACTAGTATATATAGAGTCTCTATGTCTCCCTCTACTTAGAGGATATATTTTTCTTATCCTTTTATACTAGACCTATAGGAATAAGACTATTCTATTGCTTAACCCTACGTGTACTCCTATATACCTTTAAGCAGAGTTAAGCTCCTTCTAGATACCTTAACGCCTAAGTTATTATATTATAAGAAAAACGTTATCCCTACTAGTAATAGCTTTAGAATAATATTATAAAAAGTTTAAAAGGATTATATAATAATACCCTAGCTAAGTTAGACCCTGTTTAGTTCTACTCTACACTACTAGATCTACCTAAAATAGACTAGATCCTAGAAGATCTCTAGTTAACTAAAGCCTTTAGGTTTAGAACTTCTTATAACTATATATTAAAGATTAACTTTAGAAAAGGTTATATTAGATTGTGCTAAGGTAGAGACTAGGTAACTACTAATAACCTAGTAGAATTAGGGGTAATACTAATATCTACTACTACACCTATAACTTAAAGCTTAAGCAAGATTTATAATATAATAAAAGGCAAGAAGCCTACTATTCCTATAGAAGAGGCTAGGCCTTCTTCTAAACTAACCTATTAATAAGTAAAGGAATAGAGCAATAGTAGATTATTCTTAAATAGCTAAGAAATGAAGGAGGAGATAGCTAGGCTATATACTAAACTAACCTTCCTTAGATTATAGACTTATCTAATAACTGCCTAGCCTAATTAACCTTTACTTATAATAGAAACCCCTTAAGCTCTACTACCTATCTAATAGCCTTTAGCTATTTAATTTACCTTAGAGACCCTTTTAATTTTCTAACTAGTATAACCTTAGTTATTAGAGCGTACCCTAAAGATTAAAGATCTTAGTAATAGTAATAATTCTACTTTTAAGTAATAGCAAGCCCTTATACAGGATTAATTAGAAATTAATATAGACTACTACAATAATAAGAGGGCTTGTAAAGCTTTAGTATAGGGACACACTTTAGGCCTAGTAAAGGAATACCTAGAACTCTAATACCTATCTAAAGACTATATAAACTGCTTCTCTACTACTAAGTAAATAATAGAGCTACTTTATTCTTACTTTATAACTAGTAACAAAGTTACTAAAAGCTAAGCTATCTTTAACTTATTAACTATAGACTATAACAAAGCCTTTCCTGCCTTTAAAGCTTGTTTCCTTAGCGCTATAATCTAAGGACACGTACCTAAGTTAGAATAGTTTCATTACCTATAGATTAAGATCACGCCTAGCTTACGCATTCCTAGCTTAGGCTTTAAACAATCTTAGATAAACTCCTTTAAACTAATAGTTAAACACCTTACCTCCTTTAATATAGAATAAAAGAACTATCTATTATAGCCTCTACTAGCACCTATATTAACGCGAAATGTATAACCTAATACAAAACCTATAATAGACACATTTTAGAAGGACACTATAGAGGTTCCCTAAACATATTAAAGCAGCTATAAACTATTTATATAAAGGTCTTCTATAGTCCCTTGCCTAGTCCCTTTTATACTAATGCCTAACAGGGCACCTCTAGGGGATTGCTATAACTATAGTAAGCCTAGACACTTTACTAAGGATTGTCCTATGCCTCGCGTGCAGCAGATTAAAGTTAAGGAATTAGAGGATTATTATAACGCTGTTAAGGAGACTAACTTAGATCTGTATTAGGCAGGAAATAACCCTACCTAAGAATAGGATTCTTAGGCCTAAACTATTATAATTTATCTAACCTTAACTTAACTAAGCTATTCTTAGGAGCTTACTTCTAAATCTGTTCTATACTGTGTATAAATAGACTAGAGGTTTATCTAAATACCTTAGTTAATACTAGTGCCTATAGATACCTTTTTCTTTATTTAAAAATTGCTTACTTAATTGCTTCTTTACTTTAAACACTAATCTAGAAGCTCCCCTACCCTATTATAGTATAAGGCTTTAAGGATTATATCTCTTTATTAATTATAGACTATATTTAGCTACATCTACTAGTAGATAGATAAAAGATTCTAAATTGCCTATTTATTATATTAGACCTTAGATCTTAGGATTGTATTATTAGAATATAATAGTTAAAGCACTTTAAAGTCCTATTAGATATAGCGCATTCTTAGTTACTTTAGCACCTAAAGTATCCTGCTAGCTATTTACCTATTCCTCCTATACTTATATAAGTACACCCTTATGTACTAGAGGAATAAGCAATACAAGATATTTAGTAACGCAACGCCTTATAGAATTAAGAGCTATACTAGGAAAAACATAGTCCTTATACTATAGTCTATTATATTTAAGGATTAATTAAAGTACCTAAGTACTATATACTAGAGCCTTATCTAATAAAACTAGAGCCCCTCTAACCTATATCTAAATCTAGTCCTATAGTAATTCCTCTGCGCATTGCACTTATTTTAGCAAACGCCTTTTATTTTAATTTAAAGAAACCTACTAATAAATTCTTTACAACAAGTCTTTATAAGATTAACTAAATCCTAGAGGACTATGGCCTCACTAACGTATTAGAAAATAACGCTCTTATATAGAAAGTACTGCTATCTTACTATTAGAAGTATCAATTGGTGTTTAGCCTACTTGTAGCTAAAACCCTTCTAGAACACTACAGCTATAATTATAAGATTATCCTAGAAGAACCCCTTCTAAATAGCTATAGTCCTTTATATAAGCAGAACTAAGAGAAGCTAGAAAAGATAAAGCAATTTGTGCAGGATAACCTCTACAAAGGCTTTATTAAAACTAGTTAAAGTCCCTTTACTTCTCCTATCCTCTATGTATAAAAGCTAAATAGAGACCTCTATATATATATAGACTACTATAAACTAAACTACCTTATATGCAAGGATACCTATCTAATACCTTAGATTAACAAGCTGCTAGCTAGACTAACTAAGGCTAAGATTTTTACTAAGTTTAATATTTAGGTAGCCTTTAACAAAATCTATATAGACCCTTCTACTAAAGAGTATACTACTTTTTAAACACGTTATAGATCTTATAAAAGCAAGGTACTACCTTTTAGCCTTTGTAATAGGCCTGCTACCTATTAACATTATATAAATAATATATTAATTAATTACCTTAATAACTTCTATATTACCTATTTAGACAATATCCTAATTTACTCTAAAAACGCTAGGACCTATGAATAATATTTTAAATTAGTATTAGAATATCTATAAACTATAGGATTATAAGTTAATATTAAGAAAAGTAAATTCTACATTACGTGTACTAAGTATCTTAGTTATATCCTAGTAGACAAGGGACTAGAGGTAGATCTAGCTAAAGTAGAGGTTTTAAAGAACTAGCTCTAACCTACTACTATAATAGGTGTAAAGTCCTTCCTAGGCTTTATAAGGTTCTATTAGTAATTTATTGCAGAATTTTTATAGATTATAAAACTACTAATTACCTTATAAAGTCTAGTAATACCTTTTATTTAGATAGAGGATTACTAGATAGCCTTCAAATGTTTAAAGGCTACCTTAGTAGCTATACCTTCTCTCTGTTACTTTAATCTAGAATATAACACGAAGATTAAGACTAACACCTCTAATAGGGTAGTAGTAAGAGTACTTTTATAGAAGTATCTTAATAATAGATAGTACCCTATTACCTTCTATAGTAAGACCCTATCTAGTTTAGAACTTAATTAGGAAATATATAATAAAGAACTATTTATAATTATTTAAGTGTTCTTATACTAGCGTGCTAAACTAACCTTAGTACGTCCCTATATCTAGGTGTTTACTAATTACTATTCTTTAGAGTACTTTATAAGTATAAAAGTTCTAAATTCTAGATAAGCTAAGTAAGCTAAAGCTATAGCTTCTTATAACTTTAGGATAGAATATATATTATAATCCCTGTATTGGCCCTAAAAATAGCCTATAGGAATAACCCTAGAAGCGCTAGCCTAAGTAGTAACTACCTCTAATAGTAGTCATGTGACTAATAGCTCTGCGCGTAACTATTACAA
The DNA here is from genome assembly GCA_010093695.1 of Plenodomus tracheiphilus IPT5. Lineage (NCBI taxonomy): Eukaryota > Fungi > Ascomycota > Dothideomycetes > Pleosporales > Leptosphaeriaceae > Plenodomus > Plenodomus tracheiphilus. The sequence continues at coordinate 14,117 of MU006352.1, forward strand.
CTACTAATAGTCCACATGACGACTATTGCTCGCGATGCTTATAACTACTAGAACTATCATAACAAGTATATAGTGTTAGGCAATGAGCTCCTATAGCTCATTGTGTTCAACTTACTTGAATAATAGGAAGCAATACA
>MU006352.1:20970-117147 GCA_010093695.1 Plenodomus tracheiphilus IPT5
ACTCTTTACAGAAGCGCACTCTTACTGTCTTAGTACCAAGTACCCCTCGTCCACGTTCCTCTGACATTCATACTCAAGAACCAACCTTGCGTTCTAACACCAGCTGCTTTATATCGTAGCCACTTAGATCCTCACAAAAGCATGCTAATGTAAAAGCACTCTACAGATATAGAGATTAGACTTTTTTAGGGAAACATCTAGCCCTAGGATTAAAGGATAATCTATTTATTTAGTTAACCCTGCAGGACTTATTAACCTCCTAGTAGAGCTAAATAGACTCTGCCTAAAGGTAATAATTAACTCTAGTTATTAAGGAAACTTTATATCCACACACATAGCAACCTTAGCTAGACTAAAGTTACTAAGGAAATAAAGCTCTTACCCTGTAAATGTTATTAATAGTAAGAATATGCTAGGCTAACCTATAATTAACTAGGAGGTTAAGAGGTTAAAGCTAAAAGTCTAGAATCACTAGGAAACTATAGACCTAGATGTGTTAGACAATATGTTATATAACTTAGTGCTAGGTTTGCCTTAGCTAATAAAGTATAACCTATAAATTAACTAGAAGTTAAAGAAACTCTAATTTAAGTGCTATAGGAATAACGCAACTATAAGCCTACCTGCGTATTAGTAGTAATTAATAGTAGATAAGAAGATAATTAGTTATATTGCTTTATATAAGGATGTCCTTATAAAACAAGGGTCTAACTCTATAGATACTAATAAGAGTCTATTAGATTAATAAGTAAGAGTATTAAAGAAACGTGTAACTCCTAAGATCCCTACTAAGTATAAAGAATTCAAGTTACTCTTTTAGGAAGAGATAAGTGCAGCAGCATTGCCTAAGCATAAGCCCTAGGATTATAAGATTATCCTACAGGAAGGAAAGTAACTAACTTTTAGACTAATCTATAGCCTATTAGAAAAAGAACTTAAAACGCTGTAAGATTACATTAAGGTAAATCTTAAGAAAGGATTTATTAGACTATTAGAATCCTTAGCAGGCTACCTAATTCTCTTTATACTAAAGAAGAATAGTAAGCTATAATTATATATTAACTACTAGAAACTTAATAATATAATATTAAAGAATTAATACCTACTACCTAATATCTTAGAGTTAAGGGATTAATTAGCCTATGTAAAGATCTTTATAGCATTAGATCTAAGAGGCGCGTATAACCTTATACGTATAAAGGAAGGCAAAGAATAGAAGATAGCGTTTAGAACACGCTATAGACACTATAAGTATATAGTAATACTATTTAGTCTTACTAATACCCTAGTAATATATTAAGTACTTATTAATAACATGTTAAAAGAATACTTAGATATATTTATTATTACATACCTTAATAATATCCTTATATATTTAAGTAACCCCTAGGAATATGTTAAGCACATAAGGAAAGTTCTAAATACTCTTAGCTAGTATAACTTATATCTTAAACCTAATAAATATAAATTTTATAAAGAAGAAGTAAAGTTCCTAGGATATATAGTTAGTATCTATAGAGTTAAGATAAGTAAAGATAAAATTAAGGTAGTTAAGGAATAGCCTACACTAAAGACTGTTAAAGATATCTAGTTATTTTTAGGATTTATTAACTTTAATTAATAATTTATCTAAGACTTCTCTAAGAAAGCACTCCTGCTAACAAAGCTTATAAAAAGAATAAGCTTAGGAATAGAAGAAGAAATAAGAGGAGGTATTTAATAACTTAAAAGAAGCATGTATAGCACTACTAGTATTAGTACCCTTCTAAAGTAGAGAACTATTACACTTTAAGATAGATACTTTAGACCTTATAGTAGGTGTAGCTATAAAATAGCTACAAGATAGTAAATAGCACCCTCTTATATACTATTCTAGGAAATTTATAGCACCTAAAGAAAATTATAATATATATAATAAAGAATTAATAGCTATAGTAGATACATTTTAGCATTAGAGGATCTATATAGAAAGCTACTTATACCTTAAGGTCTATACTAACTATAAGAACTTAGTAAACTTTATAATAACTAAAACCCTTAATTAAAGACAAGTATAATAGGCAGAGCTTTTAGGTTAATATAAGTTTAAGATTATCTATATACCTAGAAAAGATAATAGTAGAGTAGATGCGCTTAGTTAATAAACTAACATTACTAGAATAAAGAACATTATTAATAATGTAATCCTTAAAGTTAACCTAGACAGATTACTAGGACCTGCTAGATTAATTAGCGCAGTACTTACTATTGCACCTAAAGTACTAGAAGAACTTTAGGAAGTAGTTATTTAAAGCTACTACAACAACCCTATATATAGTTACCTAGGCATTTAAAGAATAATAGAACTTATCTTAAGGAACTATTAGTTTAGTAACATAAAAGAAAAGGTTGCTAAGTTTATTAGGAAATGTATAGACTGTTAGAAGAATAAACATAGTACCTACGCACCTTATAGCAAGATGCAAGCACTTAAGCTACCTACAGTACTATAGGAAGACATCTCTATAGACTTTATAATAGGGCTCCTGCTGTTAAAAGATCTAGTAACAGGATTTATCTATAACTTAATTATAGTAGTAGTTAATTAATTTATGAAAGTAGTAGAGTATATACTATTTAGAAAAGACTTTATAGTAGTATAACTAGCTTACATCTTCTATAATTAAATTATTAGATACTATACAATCCTAAAATCAATTATTAGCGACAGAGACAAGCTCTTTATATCTAACTTTTAGACTACGCTCCTTGCTATTATTAGAACATATAGGAAGCTATCTACTGCATAGCACCTAGAAACTAATAGGTAAATAGAAAGAATAAACTATACTATAAAAGCCTACCTATAGATATATATAAACTAACAATAAGATAATTAGGTTTTACTATTACTTACTACGCAATTAGCCTATAATAATAAAGTATTAGAAGCTATAGGAAAATTACTATACTTTGCTAATTATAGAAAACACCTAAACCTATTTATAAGGACACTACTATTACTAAAAATAGAAGTAGCTATGCTTATAGCTAAAGAACTAAAGAAAGTTTATAAATAAATAAGCTAAGCGCTTAAGACTACTTAATGTAATAGTATTTTATATGTTAATAAAAAGAGAAAAACAGCACCTTAGCTAAAAGAGGGGGATAAAGTGTATCTTCTTATAAAGAATCTACGTATAATATAACTAAATAAGGGTTTAGATTATATTAAAGTTAGACTGTTTTTAATTAAGAACTAGAAGGGACTAGTTATATACATACTTAACCTCCTACCTAACACTAGAATATATCTTAGATTCTATATCAAGATATTAGAATATGCTAACCCTTTAACTCTATTATAAACAATATTCTATTATAAACCTTAGGAAGAAAATAAGTTTAAAGTTAAAAAAATAATAATATACTAAGGAATCTAAGGTAATAAGAAATACCTAGTTAAGTAGTTAGGATACCCTAACTTAGAAAATATATAGGAACCTAAGATAAACCTTATAAACTGCTACTAGCTGCTAGCATAGTATTAAAGGAAGGCGTAGCATGCCTATGCTCTGCTATAGACTAGTCTAATAGACCTAACGTTACCTACATAGTTAGTAAAAAGGCCCTACTAATAGAAGCTGTAGGATAGTCTAATATCTCTAAGTTTACATCTTCTCCTTTAGCCTCTAACTCTAACACAAGGCACAAAGCCTTCTACTATAAACACTCTTTTACCTATTCTAGAATTTTCTTATTCTATAATAACTAAGAAATAATAGTTATAAGTAACTATTTATCCTTATTAACCTTCTTTTAATATTCCTTTTAAGTCTTATCTAATAACTCCTAAGATATGTTTACATATGCCTTACCTAGATAAGTGCATTTAGTATACTTTAACTTTAAATTTAGTATAATATAGTAATTATGCCCTCTAAGAAAATAATAATTATAAGGAACTTTAGCAATAGTATTACAGGTAAGGATTTTAGAGTAAAGGTAGATTTAGCGTTTATAGGAATTAGATAATATAGCGTAGACACTAGCTTAAGAGATGTAAGGCAGCTATACTAATTAAGAAGTACTAATAGTATTATATAATTTAAGGATAAACCCTTAGAAGGAGGAGGATAGTATTATAATCCCTGTACTAGCCCTAAAAATAGCCTATAGGAATAACTCTAGAAGCGCTAGCCTAAGTAGTAACTACCTTTAATAAGTAGTTATATAACTAATAGCTCTACGCGCGACTATTATAACTACTAATAGTTCACGTGATAACTATTGCTTGTAATGCTTATAACTACTAGAATTATTATAATAAGTATATAGTGTTAGGCAATAAGCTCCTATAGCTTAGTGTGTTTAACCTAAATAATAAGAAGCAATACATTGTTCTTACTACTTAACCTTCTTGATACTCTTTATAGAAGCGCACTCTTACTATCTTAGTACTAAGTACCTCCTGTCTACATTCCTCTAACATTTATACTTAAGAACTAACCTTTGCGTTCTAACACTAGCTGCTTTATATTATAGCCACTTAGATCCTTACATGCATACGCCTACTCTAGCTTCTTTCCTAGAGGCTCTCTAGGAGGCTTATATACTAAGTAATATATGTAAGCTTTAGGCTTAATTAATATTAATATATAATTGCGTATAAAGGCATAAGAGCTTATTACTAGCCTTAATTATTTAGGTAATTAACTAGCTTAAGAAGGGTGCTAAGGTAATAATACTCTTAGCTTAGCTAATGCGTAATTAGATTGCTAGCCTTAAGAAGGCTAATAAGGCAGTATTAGCGCTTAAATAGCGCAAGAAAAAGCATATATAGAAGTAAGGAGTATTAATAAAAAGTGCTAGAGAGAATATACTAGCTTAATATAAGGCTAATTAGTAGATTACTTATAAAGAGTATTAAGGAGGAGGGTAATTAGGCCTTAGCTACTAAGCCCTAGCGCGCTATAAGAGGTGTAGAGAAACTAGGTATAACTCCTATACGTGTAAGAAAGATATATTAGATACTACTTAATCTACTCTATAAATATCTATATAATGTATTATTACGTTATTAAGATATACGCGTGTAGAGGTGCGTAAAGTTAGTAGGGTGCAGCGCTCGCTTGCGTGTAGCGCTCGCTTGCTACATACGTTACTTTATATTATAGCTACTTAGATCCTTATACTTATAGAGGACAAGTATTATTCTTATATTAATGCTATACCTATAGCTATCTTTATACTATTTTATCTAGTGTAAACTAAATACTATTGCCTATAACTAGAACCTTACACTCTATGCCTATGCGCTATAGTAATTTAAGTGTAGAGTTAACGTGCTATTCTTATATTATTATAGTAGGGTGCTTAGCAGTTAACTATAACTTTTATAACATAACTATACAATAATATAACGCATGTTAGATAGACAGTTATTAAAAGAAAACACTTATGTCTTGTCCTATAATTCCTGATTCCCACGCAGTCTATGTTAAAATCTTAGAGACGGAAGGCATAGCCAGCTGTTAAACAAGCGTACTTCGGCACCCTGCACCTTCTACATCTTCAGCCCCCTAAGCTCCCCACTAACACTATCCTGACTCCTCAAACTCAACCCCGCAGCCCTCTGTGCAAAATCCACAACATCCTGCACCCTCCTCCCACGACTCACCCCCACTGCAACAGCCCCACAAAACGTGTCCCCAATCCCATTCACACTCACCACTTCCTCCGGCTTCAATATCCGCGCTGGCGGGAATAATCTCACATAAAGGCCCCCAACACCCGCCTCCTCATTACCCGTCAAGTTGCGTGCGAGGACGAACTGTCTTTCTTCCTCACTGCTCAATTCTTCTGCCCCAGTAGCAAGCAGTTTCGTCATGAGCACACCCTTCTCTCCCAGTTTGGTGAGGATGGTAGGAAAGAAGGGAAGAAGTTTAATAGCTTGTTGTGGGATACCTTGGTCTACGATTTCGGCGTTCGTGGTGTGAGTGAGTGGGACGCGGAGACCTGTTGATGGGATGCCCAATGCGTCGATTACGGCGAACCATTCTGGTGTGTCGAAGAGGGAGGTGGAGAGGGCGTAGGAATGGAGGGCAGTGAGTTCGTACAAGTTTGGGGTTATGATGTCAGCGAGGGAATTTGGGTAGATGTTTACTCTGCCATCCTTCGAGATCGATGAGTTGGATGGGAAAATCCGGAGCGCCTTGGCGGTAGACACGGGCTCAAAGATTGTAGTCGTGGTTGGGTGGCGGTAGGCCTGCAGCCATGTGTGTAGGGCAGTCGAGGACCAGTTTGCGTCTGCTATGAAGACCGAGGGCCAGGATGTTGAGTTTGTGGAGACACGGGTAGCGAGTGCGGTAATAATCTTATCAGAGATGTTCTCCAGGATAGACATGTCTGCCATTGCGAGGGTGAGGTGCTTGTTGGTATTATTGACGGCGACGTATTGAGCGGTTCGTGCTGGCTTGGAAAGTGTTTCAATACCAGCGACTGACATGCCTTCGTCCTGTAGTTGGCTGAGGGCGGCGCGACCACTCAGGTCGTCTCCCACAGCGCTGTGAAGGCGAACGTTAGAACCGAGGAAGTGCACTGCTTTTGCAATGTTGTGAGCTACACCACCGAGTGTTTGACTGATCACCGCTGGATTCGAAGTGTGCGGCAGTGGATCGGTCTGACTCGTCGAGTTGATGAAAGGAGCATAGTCACATGAGAAGTCAACTGCAAGTGCACCTGCTACAACTATACCAGGTTTCGAAGAAGCATCCAAAAACGAAGTCGCAGAGGTATAAGGCGCTGCAGATGCATCTGGAGTTGAGAGAGATGCATTGTTCAAGCGTTCATCGACGGTAGAGGCAGGGCTCGATTGAAGTGGAGTAAAGTAAAAAGAGGCTCTTCTACGTACTTACATCAGCGCCAGTCTATGACCGCGTAGCAAGAGTGTCTCGCTCACCCTTGGGCTTCTTCTTGTTGAGACTCCAGAATGGCCAATTCTCGGGCTACGATGGTGGCGCGCCGGACATTGGACTCGATCAATGCTTGGTTGGAAGGTATACTCTTGCCTTTGCTGAGTTCCTTGATTTTATCGAGCACGAAGGGGGTATTGTCTTTGCCGGAAATGTTGGAAGCATCCGCTTGTCGCAATGCTTCCTCGATGATCTCATCCATCTCGGCCTTGGGTATGGCAAAATCTGTGGGTACTGGGTTGGCAAAGAGCAGACCAGACGTGATCTGCAGTTGATGCTGTGCGTCTTGAAGTAGTTAGCGTACCGCTTTTTCTTGCCAGAATCAGACGTACGTATAATCGATGCGGCCTCAATCTCATCCGCAATGGTAGTCGGACTCTTCACTCCACTGTCTCTCGACCAGAAAGCAGGGAAGTCTACATTTCCAGCACGGCCATCTGCAAATGTACCAACGCCGACACCTTCAGTCTCAAGATATTCAATGGTCCTAGGTATATCAAGGAAGCTCTTGCAGCCACTAGAGATGACCGTCACTGGTGTTCTACCAAGCTCGGTCAGATCCGCGGATATGTCCATGCTTGACTCAGCGCCACGATGGACTCCCCCAAGACCGCCAGTTCCGAAGATCTTGATGCCAGCAAGGTGCGCAAGAAGCATGGTACCGGAGATGGTCGTGCCTCCATTGAACAGCTTGTTGGTGAGGCGCATGCCACACACATAGCTGAGGTCTCGTCGGGATAGCTTGAGGGTATCCGACTTTCCAGCAGACGACGCTAGCCTTATGAGCTCCTCTGGATCCATTCCTACACGTGCAACGCCATCTAGAATGCCTATGGTGGCAGGAACACCACCATTTGTACGGACGACGCTCTCCAGGAGAGAGGCGAGGGCTAGGTTCTCGGGGTATGGGAAGCCTGGCGGGTCAATTAGCCTCGGGCGAGTCTTATTATAGGTCCTAGTATCGCTACCATGCGTGTATATTGTCGTCTCAAGCGCGACGACAGGCTTCTTCGAGTGTAGCGCTTCCCGCACCTCTTCTGAGACACGAAAGAAGCCATTGTTGGTCAGGTGTCTTCGTCCGGGCAATGAAGCTATGCCACGGTGTCGCTGGTGCACCTGCAGCCTGCCAACAGCCCCCGCCAGCAGTCTCATCTTGCCGTGTGGTATGGCAGTCGATCTGGCCCAGCACAAGAGGGCATGTGGAGGGGTGACATGGAAGCTTGAGCCATCCATGGACGGGGGGCACTCGTTAGCGCCGGAGGTGTCTGAGCGACTCCGATGTGAACACGACGCAACAGCCCGCCCGCAGACAACCTTGGATCCAGCGTACCGTCCATACGCAACATTTGCCCAGCCGCGCAGCACCACCACCACCACCACCGCGACGTCGCACCTTGCCAACCACATCGCCTCTCCACCGGCACCATCGATGCGAGAATCGCTTGCCTGCTGTCCAACATGAGGTCGACTTCCCTCTTTGCGAGCTGCCTCGTCGCGCTCTCGAGCTTCGCATGCGCCGACCTGAATCTCTCGGAACCACTGCTGTCCAAGCAACTGCTCCCCAGCACATTCAAGCCGCCCCAGGTGTTCAAGAATGCCAATCTGATCCGGACAACCAACCTGGATAAGGCGTACGCCCGAGAGACGATCAACGTCATCATCGAGAACATTGACTCGAATCCCCAGTCAGAGTACTACTTGCCATTCGAGGCCAGCTTGCTGTCAAAGATCGGGGGCTTCGAGGTACGGGACAAGAAGGCCGCCGAGAAGGGCCCCTTCAAGGTGGACGTCGTTGGTCTGGACCAAGACAGGTATGTTCGCCGCACGCCGTTCGACAACACCCGCAAGGCTAATAGTATGGTAGCTCCACGGAGTTCTACCTCATCCACCTCCCCGAGGCCCTAGCCCCCAACTCCCAGCAGACCCTCAGCATCACCTACGCCATCCTCTCCTCGCTCAAGCCGGTGCCCGCCCAGCTCGCTCAGACAGACAAGCAATACCTTCAGTATACGTTCAGTGCCTACGCGCCCTCGGCCTACACCACCGATCTTCAGAAGACCAAGCTCAAGTTCCCCAACACCGATGTAGCAGACTACACCAACCTGCCCGCCGAGCTCTCCACCGAGAACAAAGCCTCACCGCAGAAGCAGGGCTCAACCTTCAGCTACGGCACCTATGCCAACGTCCCCGCCGGCGCCCAACAGCCTGTCAGCGTGCGCTACGAGTTCACAAAGCCCCTCACCCACGCAACCCTGCTGGAACGCGACATCGAAGTCAGCCACTGGGGCGGTAACCTCGCCACCGAAGAGCGCTACTGGCTCGCCAACCAAGGCGCTGGCCTGAAGAACCACTTCTCGCGTGTAGAATGGCAGAAACAATCGTACATGAACCCCGCCACCTTCGCTCTCAAGGGCCTTGCTCTCCCTCTCGCACCTGGCGCCGTCGACCCCTACTTCACCGACGACATCGGCAACGTCTCAACCTCGAAATTCCGCCCCGGCAAAAAGGAGGCCCTCCTCGAACTCAAACCCCGCTACCCTGTCTTCGGAACATGGAAGTACTCCTTCCGCGTAGGTTGGAACGCCGATTTATCCACTTACCTACGTAAACTCTCCTCGAGCGAGACATATATCCTCAAAGTACCCTTCCTCGAGGGGCCCCGCTCCGGCGAAGGCATTTCCTACTCCCGCGTCAACCTACGCGTCATCCTCCCCGAAGGTGCAACAAACGTCCAATTTTCCACTACTGTCCCCACCGTCGCAAACGAAACTAGTCTGCACAAGACGTTTATGGATACACTGGGCCGCACGACGTTGAGCCTATCGGCGATTAACCTGGTGGATGAGTGGAGGGAGAGGCAGTTGGTGGTGAGTTATGAGTACGGGTGGGCGGCTGGGTATAGGAAGCCTGTTGTTACTACCGTGAGCGTTTTTGCGTTGTTTGTGGCTGTGTGGGTGGTGGGGAGTATTGATACTAGTATTGGAAAGAGGAAGACTGTGTAATTGATGTGGGTGGGATGGATAGGCGGAGAGAGTAGGGTGTGAAGTTGAAGAAATGATTGCAGGGTTGTCAAGCAACGTCAGATCAGTGAGAGGCATCTGTGTCTGGAAAGGTAGTTGTACAGATAAGTCGATCGATTTTGCATTTCCTGAGCATGTAGCATCACAAACAAACAAACACTAGAAGCATTTTCTCATCTCATTATCACTTTCGGCCCAGTGCAGTACACTGCGCAGAAGTACAATCAAATGTCGTCTCCCCTTCCCAATATCTCATCTCTTGTCAAAATGGATCCCCCACCCCCTTTACCCTCGAAACATGTCTAGATATAACTCTCACCTTACCTCCCTCCTCGCCCACCCCCGCCCTAACCCCCTGCGCAATCCTCTCCGCAATCGCAACACTCCGATGCGTCCCATATACACAACACACACTCATCGCCACCTCTCCGCCCCTGACCCTCCCTGCCTCACAACAATTGTTGAAATCCAGGATATCCCTTACTGCGCGCCGTACAGCTTTTTCGGCCCGCGTGTCCTGTAGCACCATGTCTTGGACGATGGGCGCGATGCCAGAGTATTTGGCACAGATAGATGGAGGTGGGGGGTCAAAGGGGCGCGCGTCGATGGTGTAGAGGTGTGGGATTGGGGGTATGCGGGTGGGTAGTTGGGTGGCTAGGAGGGAGACGAAGGAGAGGTTTGAAGTTGAGAGAGAGCTGGTGGAATAGGTTAGGATGTAGATTGTGGGTAGGTAGGGATGGAAGGTAGGTGGCGGCGGAGGTGGTGGCGCGTAGGGTATAGCCACCACGAGTGGGAGGCGGTGGTCGGCTGGGCTAGGGAGTTTACCATCAAGGCTGATTTTTGCGCGGCTTCTAGAGTAGTTGGCTGGTGGGTGTTGGTAGACGCTCTTGTCGGACGCGGAGGAGGTGTTGTGTCGTCTGGCCTGACCCGCTGGTTGCGGGCGGTAGATAATGTCTTCTTTGCCGTCGCTGTGAAGAGAGACGCCGCGTTCCCTTGTCTTTTTGACGGGTAGGTCGAAGTGTACGTGACGCCTATCGACAACCTTAGAATCGGTGTATTGTCCGGTGAAGACGTGTGGCGCAACTTCGTAGTTCAGGGCTGCCGTCTTGACGCCTCCTAGACCGAGGCGGGTGGGGGCTCTAAGTGAAGTCTCAACGGCCGCTGGCGGAGTCTGATCATATGGCAGAACCTGACAGCAGGTTGGGCACCACGGTACAGTCTGTCTTGCACGTGCAAGTTTATCGCATGATGGTTGACAGGTGAGACAATGAGGATCATGATGCAGTCCTGAGCGTACCGGGCAGAGGAATGACATGTTGTGTAGCTGCTGCAGTTATGCGAAATCGTGAGACATCAAAGTCTGAAGATGGTGCAGGGCTTCTTTGTGAGAATAGGATTGTTGAGGATTGGCTTGGATGAAGTTGTGGTTTATACTGAATGGTAAGGCAAGGACCTGTTCAAAGAGTGACCTGAGGTGGCACATGGCGTGCCTTTGCCAGTCGTTGATCAAGGCAACTAGATCGCGTGGAGTCACAGTCGTACAGGTTGCGATTGGGTGCGATCGATGCATCGCCATGTGTGGGGTATATTGACGGAGTGGGGAGGAGCGCTGTACAATGTCTGCCATGTCTGGAGAGCTTAAATGTCGGGAAGGAGGATTCAGATACCTTGAAGGTGAGGAAGTTGCGAAGTAAAGGCAAGGGCTTATCAGGCAAGTGCCTACCGAATGACATCCATACGTCGCCAACACTGACCACCAATACTGATGGAATCATGAACCCAAATCTCCAGGCCGCCTCCTTCGATGTGGATGCGTAATGACTACATTTACGCCTCTTCTCCTCATCTTCTGCCCAATAATCTCCGCTGTGGCCACACTGCGATGCGTTCCAAAATGGCAAGTAGTCTGTATATGCGCTGCCTGACTGCCAGCGTTGAGATGAGTGACGATCGTCGATACTGCCTCATTGCTGCAAACAGCGTTAGCATGAAGAGATCGTGAGATTAAATATGCGCAACAAGAGTCTGAACTCACATATGCCTCATCGCTGTCCGGCTTCCCAAAATGACCTCCTGTACCTGCGGACTTACACCGGAGTACATGTGGCACACTTCCTGAGCTGGCGGTCGCCATGTCTGACAGAATACTGTCAGAAGAACCGGTATGCCGTAAGGAATCGCATGTTGAAGCGCTGGCTTACCATTGACATCTCGCTTGATCTTATCGCTTGAGTATGAGATTATGTAGACTGTTTTTGCAGGTCGTGAAATGTGCGGCTGATGATGTACAAGTTGTACATTAGGCTGTAGAAACTGTGGGTGGGGCTGTTGTAAGAAGTGGTGGTTGTGAGGGAACATGATCGAAGCTTGGAGGGGAGAAGCAATAATTGCAGAATGTGGAGTAATAGTCGGTCGTCGGAAGACGCGTGACATGCACTTTCAAAAGACATAAGGAGACGAGTACAGGTGAGAACACCGTTGGGAAACCAAGTGTCATACCCTGAGCGAATGTGAATTGTGGGACCTGAATGTTGGTGATATGGACTTTGGTGTAATCATCAAACGCCCAAGCTCACCTCTTCATCATAGCCCTATTTTCTGCACCAGTGATAGGCCCTAATGAATCTACATCAAATCTTTGATCAATCATGTGTATGTTATAGAAGGAGCAATACCCACCTCCCAACATGTTAATATGCGAGAACTAAAACGTATCTAGGTAGCTCTATCAAGGAGACTAAGTCATCATGAATGGTGGGCGTTGCGAAGACGGTGAAATTAGAAAAAGAAACTCGGTGTCTAGAAACTCGATACTGCTCATCTCAGCCACGTGCATGCAACCGACATCACCCACGCTTCACATCACCTCTTTTGGCACATGGCAACGTCAGCACAACCAGCTACTCCACACATTAGGCATCAGTCACCACGGCACGTACTGTGTGGCATGTGTGTGGTTTAAACAAGGCCACCATTAGTGGCTTGTAATCCCGGCGCTTAAAAGAACTGCTGCACGAGGGCGGCCCTTCCGCGAGCCCTTTCTGCAGATGCTCCGAGATGCGAGAGGTCCACAGGCGTTTGTGTATGCAAGGGGCTTTGTTGAGAGCGGTTTGAAAGTCGTGTGGCACCCACGCCGCAGCCGCGCATGGACGCGCCGCTTAGGCGGCCCAAGAATCGCAGTAGTAAAACGGCCATGTAGCCAACAGTGGAGAAGCGTCACCAAGAATTCGATATGTGACATAGGAATATATATCATGAAAAAACATTTGGATACCGTTGGTTAGGGATCATCACCTAAAGGGGCTCTAGGGCCTCCTGCGAACGATGAATGCGCGTACAGATGCGCGCTTGAAAAGGATCGCAGGGCTCAGCAGCCTCACATTCGAGCCTATCATATCGCCTCCACTCACCATTGATATGGCTGCATCAGAGCTTCCCGGCTTCCCCTTTAATGACATCCCTTACCAACTTCAAGCCTTCGAGCGCGAACCTGACCATGTTGTTCTCGCGTTCGCTAGTTCCTGTTTCTATCTCGCGTGTGACTGTCTCTTTTCCCTCAATTGCTACTGCAAGGGCGCAATAACCCGGTGTACGGTTCCTTGTCTGGCCGCCCGTTGGTCCTGCGGTTCCGCTCTCACTCATAGTATATGTGCTCCCCAGGGTCTTGCGTGTGTGCTCAGCGAGCCCTGATACGATCCCAGGTGTTGGCCCTTTGTAGTCTTTGATATGCGCGTCGGTCCAGCCCGCGAAAGCAATTCTCGATTCGAGTGTGTAGAGTGTCACGCCGCCTTTGTAATAGCCTGAGGCGCCAGGGAAGGAGAGGAGTGATGCTGATATCAAGCCGCCTGCTGCCTATGTTACTGGTCAGAGGCGGATCATGAAGGATGACAAGGATGGCTGAGTACAGTCTCTGCAACAGAGATGGTTTCCTTTCGTTCCTTGAGGAGCGTTGCTATTTCTTGGATAATTTGCTTCAGCTCTTCCGGTGGGAAGGCAGTAGACATCTTGGTGCTGTTCAGGTGATATCTTTGGTGACTGGAGTAATTTTGCCTTCGGTTCTCCGCAGTATTACAGGAGCACCTGTGAGATGTAGTAGATCCTTCACCGTGCTGAAGCCGCTGCGGGTGTCTTGCAGTTTACTGATTACCGAGCGTCCAAACGTATTTAGCTCCGACTCCGGATAGCCTCATGGCTATGACGTCGCAATGGTGGGGCACCAATGTAACTAAGCTCTTTGGTGAACTAACCCAGGACACATGAAGATTACATCAAGCGCAGCTTTTGAAGAACACATTTTTAATATAATTCCTAGCTTCCGAAGTATACAAGGTCATGAACAAGTAGTTGTTTAGTCAAAAGCGAACCTTTCCTCACCCCTTCTCATCAACCTGATCGGGATGGACACACCGCGTAGCTGGAGTGTAATGATACTAGCCACCTTGTTCTTGATAAAGTCGTTGGCTCTGTCCACCGCTTTTTGATACAGTTCTTTCCTCTCCTTCCCACCCTTAGGCATTCTTTCGACCTCCTCATCTGTAGCAAAGTCATCGACTGCGAGTTCGACGCTGTATCGAGTGAAGATTGCAGCCAACACTGCCAAAATCTCAACTTGGGCAAAGCGTCGCCCTATGCAAGACCGGAATCCATCACTGAATGGAATGTAGGAGCCTTTTACAGGCTTGAACAATTGGGAAGATGTGTCTTCGCCAGAAGGTCCGCGTAGGTCTTCGTCATCGTAGCCGATGTCAACAAAAGAATCAGTATTTTCAATGTCCACAATCCAGCGCTCAGGCCTAAAACAATTGGCATCGGGAACTCCATTGATCGAGGGTGCGTTAGGTGCCGCGGGCCAGTACTTTGGATTACGATGAATACCTGCGCTGAGGAAGATGTGTGTATCTCCAGGCACCATATACTGCTGTCCTCCGAGGGTAAGCGGCTGCGGTCGGCCAGGTGCAGTCGATTTTGGGATATTGACAATGGGTTGCAAGAGTCGCAGCGTCTCATTCATGACGGCTGCTGCCATACTTCCGAAAAGCTTCTGGAAATGTTCCTCGTATTTCCACTCCTTGATTGGTCTGCCTTCGAGGATCCTGTCGAGGTCTTTCTGGAGGTGATCTTGCGAGTTCCAGTGTATTGCAAGAAAGATCAAGGAGAAGTGGAGCGTGTTTGCCGTTGTCTCGTGTCCAGCTAACATGAGCACGAAGGCGTTCCCTTGAAGATCGCTCTTCGTTATATTCGTACTCTCCTCATCGATGATCCCGCTGGCTCGGATTAGAGCATCAAATAGGTCCATGCCACCTTGGGTCTCCCCAGAAGCTACTTGACTCCGCTTAACTTCGTAAAGCTCGTCCATGTACTTCCCCCATTCACTAACTGCCTGCCCTACAGTACGGTGTAACTTTACCGGAGACCTCACTATGCTGTTGTCAGTCTAGGGCCCTCAATCTTCACAGCGAAATAAAGGTGACAACTAACGCAGCCATTTGTGAGGTATGATTTGAGTCCACATGATGTTATGCAGAAGCTCACCAAGCGCCTCACGATAGTTCATCGTATGACCAGCAGGCATCTCAGATCCCACGCTCATGGACTTCCCCACGGTCTTTCTCTCCGTAGCACCCTCGCTGTCCTCATGAGGCCACACAACACGTACGTCGAAGCCTGCACTGCTAATGACGTAGAGCGCGAAGTTCATCGCTGCCGCTGCAGGGTCGGCTACAGTTTGATTTCCCCGCCCATCACGTCCAGCCCAAAGGCTTATCAATGACTGTGCATGATGCAGGGTTTCTGTAAAGACGAGCTCATTATTCTTTTCACCAAAACTTGGCGCAACGAGCTTGCGGTGCACACGCCAGTCCGGGCCTTCAGTTGACACGAGATTCTTCCCATAGATGTCGAGGGCTGCGTACATTTCCAGTGGTTTCGGGAAGTCGTTTCGACGCGTAGTGATCTGCGTTATGGCCTCCGCATCGGCGACAAATGCACTGAGCCTGCTGGGCGAGGCAACAATAAAGACATCCATTCCCAGCTGTGCGTAAGGCATGTGGCCGTCGCGGTAACCCCATTCTGGATGTAGAAGACTACAGTCTAAATGAGCAACAGGCTAGAACATGGGATTCCTAGGACCCACTCTATCCAAAGTCCCTGCAGTGACTGTGGTAACAATGTCCTCAATACTGGCGTCCATATTTTGTAAGTAGCCAACCAGAAGACGTTAAAAAGGTTCCAAGGGGACACCACTACGGGCAACCCGGAGCTTTTGGCTAGCGCGATGTTCCGCTGGAGGTTCTTGTATTTGACAGCAACTTGATAGAGGAAAATGGCTGCGAGGGTGCTCAAAATCAAGGTGAACGCCACCATCGCTACCTGGTCACGTCCAAGACGTTATGCTAAGTGTAGGTGAGGTAGCGCAAGATCCAAATCAAGCGGTTCTTAAAGTCGGAGGAGGAGGTTAGTCGTGGATGGGTGTAGAGGCATGTGCGAAGTGGGCATATGGAGAACAAAGTGAAGTTGTGACGTGTAGACATTAGACGCGATCGTTCTCGCCTCATCATGGTTTCAGTGTCTCGGCTAGCACATCGCACTCGCGCAGTTGTTTAAATTCACCTTAGCAAAATTACGGCCTTGGAAAGATATGAATCTAGTATCTACTGTGTAGAGGAGACTGTCCGCTTTCAATTGAAGTATGATTCGCGGCGTTGCGCTGCCCAGATGACGTAAGCCACGTCGTTGGCCCGATGAGGTTACCTCTTCCATGCCTTGGCACACACCGCCAGATGTCACAAGTGTCACGGATCTGCCTGACACCTCGTCTTGCAGCCCTGGAGGGCTGGATATGTCGCACATCGTCGAGCGCTACTGTATAACATCACCAGAAGGGAGGCTTCGGAAGCTGCACCACCTTCCCTGCCATCTTTGGCTTCGTGCAACCTTCGTCAATCGCAGCCAGAACGAGGAACAAGAGCGAGTACGAAACGAGCATGTTGAAAAAGTCAACCGGTCACAGTGCACAATTTGCAGCCGCACAGTCCCTGCCTAGCAGTTCCACTCCCGAAGCAAGTAGACCAATTCAGCTTCACGCTGTCGCGCCGTTGCATGTCTGGAGTTTCACTGGACACATGCCTGGCGCGGAAGAAGCTCCTAGCGAATCATCTGCCGTTGTTTCGCCTGCCAGATTGGAGCACTCTACTTCCTAGAAGCGGTTACTTGTTCCGGCGATCCCTAGTAAATCTGCCTGCCATGTCGTAAAAATGAAGCGGCTACTCTACACCGACTCGAAGGCGACGTCTCTGGCAGTACGTGACTCGTTCTCTCAAGACCACAGTTGTTAAGAGTAAGGCGTGGTGTCGCGACCTCCAGGGAACATTCCTTGGAACGCCTCGGTCGATCCACGTGGGCTGGCCGCGGTTCTCCATGATCGTGGAGCCAGCATCAACCTCTTACGAGGGTTGCAGGTTTGACCATGCTCAACTGGGGCTGTCTCGGTCATGCGGCACGATGATCGGAGATGGTTTCCAGAGCATCCGTTGTTCCGTGGAGACGATGCAGACCGCAACTTGCTACACATGTTGCCGGCGACTGTAAAGCCGCGCCTGGTACATGGAACAAACCCGTCATCTGACTGGCAACACATGACATTGTTGCCCCGAACGGCATAGCATCTGAAGTCTACCTGCCCCTTTCCTTCCAATGTTGGTGACCATCTGGTACAGCTGACCGCCTGCTCAGGATTTTGAGATGACTACCTTGCCTGGGGCAACTTGCACTTGCATTTGAGTCGGTCTACATGGCCGGACACCCTCTCGACTCGCGGCTGTTCCTGGCACGATCGGGGCGCGCGCTAAGTGAGGGCGAGGATTTGATGTCTTGAAACTAGCGAGGCGGCGACGGCGCCTCACAGAAGTTCGACCAGGCCCACGGGATATTGCAATCCTTCAAAAGCAATGTTGGAGAAGTTGGAGAAGGCTCCTGAGGAGCAGACAGCACGGCTATAACAGGTCGCCTTGTTTGACCGGCCGAAACTGCTGATCTCGGATCACAGGAGTTGTGACTATCAGATCCTTGTGTGCTCAAGGAGAGACGGCTGTACCTGAATCGTGGCAATCTCCATAGCTGCGAAGATCGACGCAGCAGTAACGCTGCAAAATTATGTAATTTGGGCAGCATTGAGCGCAGACGGAGAATCAAATAGGAGCCTCGGAGGCAGTGCCAGCCACCAGCAGCGCATCAGTTCTACCGATCTTCTCGAAGTCGTCGGTGCCGCTGCTGGGTGGGTAATCCACGGAGCGCAGCATGTCAGTGCATGCCCAGTGCGCCCGGATCCTGCCCCTCACGGCCAGCAATTGGCTGCGTAGACTGGAATTGTCCGAAGAGTTGACAGCGGACACTGGGAGCAGAGCACGGAGGAGCGCGCAATGCTGCGGAACGGCGAGGCCATGCTGCGCACAACGCGAGAGAGACACTAGGAGCAATCCAATGCGGTGCAGGTGCAGAGGTGGTACCTAGATGTGTAGGTATCGCAGCAGCACGTCACGTTACCCACCAGGTGCCAGCGCTGGAGAAGCGTGCACAGGGCGAGCTGGCGATGCGCGACGGCTGCGGGAGCGACGTTTGCCTTTTGTTACGGTACCATGTGTGTGCCATGTAAGCACGGTTCAGCATGTACAGTGTGTTCTGTGTGCTCTGGCGCGACTGACGGGCAAGGGCATCGCCGAGTTTGACAGTGTCGAAGAAACGCCCTGTCGCCGCCAGTCAGCCGCCTCGCACGGCGTGCGGAATGGCCACCTGGTCCACGCAGCCGGCGCTGGGGGGGGGGGGGGGGGGGGGGGATGGCAGGCTGGCAGGCTGGCAGGCTGGCACGCCGCACGCCGCACGCCTCTCTGCGCAAGCGAGCTGCAGGCTGCTGCAGGCTGCTGCTGCTGAATCGTGCTCGGTGTGCACTTACTCGCCCTTGTGTCGCTCAATCATCTTCTCCACAGGTGGTGACTGGTGGCGGTCGGGCAGGCCCTCGCCCGCCCTCCAGCACGTCGAGCCCCAGCAACAGCAGCGCGTCCAGCACGCCTCACGCAAACAATCTGGCCCCCGTCGTGCCCCAGGTCTGCCCACCGGTTGCTTCCTCATCGCCTTTGCGCTCCCCTTTGCTGCCCTGTGCTCGTCTTCGCTCGTCTTCGCTCGTCTTCGCTCCCCTCCCCCCCCAAGTCGGCACCGCGCCGCCACCGCCGCCGCCGCTGGCTCCGCGTTTCCTGCTGCATCGCGCGCCCTGGCCCCGTCCGTCTTCGCACGGCCCGTCTTTGTCGTAGCGCCACTTGTCGCCCGCCAGCAACCCAACGTCGCCGCATAGACTGTCCGCGATTCATCCTGACTCGCTCTTGTCCAGCTTCGGATAGTCGTCTCCAGGCCCATGGTAAGACGGTCCTGCCCAAGGCTAGGTCCTCGCGCGGCTTAGCAAAGCTCCCGTCCTGCATCCCACCTGGCCTCCGAGCACCTGCCCTGCGACGCTCCCCAAACTCTTCCTCACCCAGGTGATGACGCGGATTGGGCTGTCGTTTGCAAATCCCCTCCTGCCAACCAGTCGCCGCTGCCTCGCGTGAATTGGACCCCTTCCGGCCTGTCCAGTGCACCTGCCGCGCCCGCTCAGTGTCCCAGCGCCCCCCGCGACCACTACTGGCTTTTGCCGTTTGGCCTGGGAGCATCCGTAGTCGTAGCCCAAGGTTCTCTGTCGTACATAGCCGCATGGCCTGAGCGGATCATCTCGCCTGGCATATCAAGCATGGCCGAGCCTGACGCGCCCGCCCAAAAGAGAGCCCGTCTGGACTCGGGCAATCACCCTGTCTTCAACGGCCATCCATTCCCACCCCCTCCGCTGCCGCCTCACACCCAACACTCCCGACCGCCCTCACATCCCACTTTGGTTCAGGCGCCCCCCCATTCGCCCTCTCGTCACTATCTTCCCCACGGCTTACCACCACCGCACCCTCCCCACACCCAAGCCCAGTACCACGGACAGCTACCTTCACCTTTGGTCCCGCCTTCCGACCTTCGCTCCCTCGCGGACCCACGAAGCATCCCTTCACCTAGTCAGCGCCCTCATGGCATCGTCGGCCCTCCTCCCGTGACAGTCTCCCAGGATCGCATCGCCACCTATCGCCCCCCACCAACGCCTCAGTCAACGACGGCGCCGGATATCCAAAGGTCCCGTTCTACTAGTATCAGCATCGACGTCAAGTCTCAGCACTCCTCCCAAGGCATGGAGCATGGCGGCCATCACAGTCCTTGGTCCAGTCACCCCGAACACCGCCCCAACGGAAGCATATCGAATGGATATGGCCACGCCATCAGCCCCCCTCATCCTAATGGCCAAGCCGTCTACCCACCACCCCCGCCCACTGGCCAGCATTATCCTCCCCCGGTGACCCCTTACGCGCAGAGTCCCTACATCGGTGACTACGCAGCTTCCCAGCAGGTGAGGAGAAAGCAAGTGCGAGCTACTCAGGCTTGTAACCACTGTCGCGCGCGCAAGCAAAAGTGCGATGAGGCCCGGCCATGCCAGTTCTGCCGAGAGAACAACTTCGACTGCCAGTACAAAGATGTTCCACCGCCCAAGTCAGTAGAGAGGCATCTCCTTCAAAAGACCTTCGCTAACCGAACAAAGACAGGATAGGAGCATGATGCAACTCCAGGATGGAGTGAATAGCATCCATGATGTGCTCAAGGACTTTGCTAGCGAGTTCACTGCGTACAAACGCGAAATGACCACATGGAAACAGAGCGTCGAGAGTCGGCTCGGCCCCGGTCGAGGCTATGAGATCACATCGGATAACGCCTCGCCCGAGGTAGCGTTTGTACAGCCTCTCAGAGACCCGAGCGGTTGGGGTGGGCGGACGCCCATCCAGGGCCGGCCTCAACCGAGAGTTAACAGCATGAAGATGGAATCGCCTGTAGTTCCTTCCTCTCACATGTCACCAGCCGGCGTGCAATCATCGACACCGATCAAGCAGGAGGCTCTATTCGCTCCTCCGCAGCAACCAGCAACGCCAGCAGATAGTGTACGAACAGATCATAGCCGTGCTACCGACACTGGCTCCAAAGAGAAGAGCGGTCTGCAGGGCGACCACACGACTCCGGCCCACAAGCTTCTGGAAGAATGGCAGAGCATGAATGTGTTTTACCAGGATGTACCGTACTTGAACAAGATTGTGGAGCAAAACCACAAAGTTTCTGACTATCCCATGCTACTCGAGCAGGACCGCGGCCAGTTGCGCACATGGGGTGTAGGCGAAGGCCATGATATTAATGATGGGGCACAGGCACCTGGAAGTCCAGAGAGTGGCAATGATCACTCCGATGGGCCATCTCCAGCGCCAGGGTCTGGCCCTGGAAAGGATGGCCTATGGGGCTATCCACCACTGGATCATTCCAGTCCTGCTACTCCCCGGGAATACTCTGGGACCGAGGGTGGACTGGATCAGGATGGCCGGCCAGATTTTCATTCCGCAGTTCTGACTGAGCTCCTGGACTCGTACCTCGTCAATATGCATGTTCTGCATCCGTTCATGAACCGTAGCAAACTAAAGAGAATGTTCAAAGAGTTCGGTGAGCAATATAGCCCGGATATGCGCCCTGTTCATGGAAGATCACCCGTTCCAGGAGGTCTTCCTCCCTCGTTCAATCCTGGTGTCAAGAGGAAGCGATCAACCAGTGCTTTTGGAGACCCTTCATCCCCTCGTGGCCCCATCGAACGTTCACTGCGCAACGCTATCATCCTCCTTGTTTGTGCCCTAGGCAAGGTTTTCAACTATACCGATAAGCGCTTGCCTGCGCCGCACAAAGACAAGACCCCCTTTGCCGGCGCCTGGGGCCACACTGGGGGCTCACCCCATCCTACCGGTAGCTTCAACAGCGAAGGCTCAGATGATCATCGCCCTAGAAATATCGATATCTTACCTGGTATGGCGTACTTCGCGTACGCTACAGACATTCTCGGTAACCAGCACGGCGGGAATACAGTTGCGCACGCGCAGGCCATGATACTAGCTGCACTGTATCTCAGTCAATTTGCCAGGGTATTAGAAAGCTGGAGCTGGATTCATAGCGCTTGCCGTGTTACCATGGTCCTAGTCAAGGCCGACTATCCAAAGTTGCTCCGCAGCTATTACCTTTCCAACGGGGCACAAGTAACCGCAAAGGATCGATACCAAAAGAACTCGGTCATGTGTGTTTACTGGACATGCCTCCAGCTTGAATCTGATATCCTGGCCGAAATGAGCACACTTCCACCCAGCGGTATTTCCGAACACCAAAGCGATATTATGTACCCAGCAGGTGTGTCTGATAGATTTCCAACCGAGGATGGAGCCGGCTATGAGAACCAGCCCCAGGACGGACAACAAATCAATGCCACTGACGCGTACGCTATGATGATCTATTCAAGCCAGATCTGGCTGCGTGTCATCCTCAACGAAGCACATAACGCTCTATATGGCGCCAGCGGACGGATAGGCTTCGATGTGACCAACGTCAAAGAGGTTGTTGCCAACGCAAAAGTTCACATTGACGTTCTGGAAAGTTGGAAACGAACGCTGCCACCAATACTCGATTGGAAAGATGGCGACCTCCCGCCTACAGACCTGAATCTGGCGCGCCTGCGCGCCAAGTACTACGGAGGTTTATACATGATGCTGCGACCCTACCTGCGAATTGCAAGCCATGTCCTCGAATTTCCGCCAGCGCCCGCAACAGCAAACCAATATAACTCTGAGGAGTCTCACGTTCACATGGTCGATCTCACAGAAGACCAGCAAAAAATTATTGAAATCGCCTGCAAATGCATAGAGAGCGCAGTGCGAAGTACCATAGCGTTTGATCGCGTCGGTGCCGAATCTAACAGTGCATACACGGGTTATCAAAGCAAGCGTACGAAGCGTTTGATAGTGACCAACATTTTTGGCACTCTACATGCGTAGGCTTTATTCTCCACCTCGATTCACAATTACTGATGTGGCGCAGACAATTCGGAAATATGCTAGTCCTTACATCGGTCCTCAAGTCAAAGCTCTACCCCAGAGTTGCACGCTCTACGTCACTCAATAGGCAAAATCTCACCGCACTCCTGCAACGGACAATAGCTATCCTCGAGGAGGTTTCACCAAACTCTCCGATCCTCAGCATGGATCTCGAGATCCTGCGTAACGTTCAAGCTCAAGAAGGCCTACGGTAGGGCTATTCTTGTGCCATGACTAGTGGAACGTCCACATGACTTCGTACGGTCAGTCTAGTACGCCTCATGCCAAGGGCAACCTCCCACTGTGCACGCACACACACACACACACACACACACACACTGTATCAATCTGACTTCCATTTCTTGCATCATCTTGGCGTACAACGGTATATCATCATATTCTCAATTTCGAAGCATCACGTACGTACTCATCATCGGGCGGCTAGCGTTTAAACATTTCTCGGCATTTTGCACATGTACAAGCCTGGGCGGTCTTTTGCATACGAGTCTTCCTCGGCGAGGACATACGATACCCTGGACTAGCTGGAGCAACAGTAACACGATGATCCGGCGGTGAAGCGGAAGTGCTAAAGCTAAGGAAAAGAGGGTTATCCGTTTCCGGCTATAGCCGCATCACCACGGTCGGTCCCTTATTATGGTTATTCGTGTTTTGAATATTCGGCAGTTCTCGCGCACCTATTCGGTACTGGTCTCTTTTTTTTGTAATTTTGCTTTTGTCGCTATTGAGTCTGACGGCCGTTCTCTCGGTGCTATTGTGTAGTTTGATGAAAGTCCTGGATTCATGGAATGATGGTTGGCTACGAAAGCCTCTGCTGTTTGAGAAGCTCCCGCGTCGCTTGTCGAGTATTATCTAATGGCTGTGGAGATGTGAAACTCTATCATAATCCCTTGCGGTTGAAAGCAGCGAAAATAGTGCGTGTAGAGCTTACCATTGGTACAGGGCTCCGGATTATTACTGAGAATATGCGCCGCACGCACACCAAAGCAACAGAGTCTACCTCCTAACGCGACTGCCGCAATGTTCCGCACCACATATACATGTTTGCACCTTTTGTCATCAATCCTCGGTCCTTAACAACACCATCACTTGCCGCGCACGCGCGCCAATTCACGTGTGTCGCCAGACCTTACCTTTGTCAATGCGCTGCTTCGCCATCCAACACAAAGCTGCCGAATATCTCACCGCGCCTTCGCCAAGGGTTACCCCGAGCATAATTCGGTGTCGGCAACCGTACTGTACTACTGTAGATCATGCTTCCGTTTTCCGTATTTCATCAGGGTAGTATTTGTAGTATTGAGTTTCAAGGAGCGAAAAGAAGTAATTGCAGCCCAACCAGAATTGGTCGATCTCTCTTGCCATTGCCATGTAGGCTGACAGCACTATTTGAAGATCATTCACGGGTCCCGTTTCCGACCAGAATCTGGCGTGCCCGCGTGCCTGGCCCGACGCGCCACAGCGTGCCTCGCCGCCCACTAGTCCCGCTGGTGAACCACGGAACCACACCTCAATCTTTCCGATTAGGAGCCGACCCCTAACGTCTAGCGGTATCATGGTATAGTTCCAGCGCGATATTCGCTACTATGTACAGTGTGACGTCGGTGATATAAACGCGAGAGGCCAGCCATTGCGAGGTGATGTTGATAGCGACTCATGCGGTGACGTGCATGGCCTGGTTTATTTGCATTATCCACCATGTGTGCATGTGTGTTGTTGCAAGGTTACGAAAATCGAGTCGCTGGTCAAGGCCGTGATGGAGAGTTTGCATGCGTGCGGAGAACTGGGTACATGTCGATCAATTGGAGACGAGGGAGACGAGGGAGACCACGTGCCGGTAGATTTGGAGATACTGCAGCTCCAAGTCTACTGTAACAGGCAGGGAGCAGCATTTGGGGAAATAGCCCACAACGTTTCTGCGCCGATCGGTGTTCTATAGTTACTGTGTACATGTACGGACCAAGCTCACATCCGAATTTCTTCGCGTTACCCAAACAAGGTTGTCCGGGCGTGACTTGTCCCAAAAGTTCTTGCATCCTTCACAGCCTATTCGCGGAGATTTGCTGACGTTCCAAGGTCCTGCCTGGCACATCATGGATCTCCTATTCGCGCGGCTTAAGGAGAAGATGATTGCTGGGTGTCGATACGGGGAAGGGGATGATCTGGCGTGGGCGTTGGGCACCACCCTTTCTTCGTGTCCAGAGTGTTGGAAAGTGACGAGCTTACTTGTCAAATCACCAGGTCCGGGGCTGTCTCCGATAGAACAAGACGATCTTGGGCCACGCCCGCTTTGCGCCGGCCGAGGCAGGCTTGGGCGGTGGAGATGGGCGCTCTGCGCTCAGACGCCGAGTGACTGCTCCTTTTCTGGAGTTCCTATGCCATAATAGCGTGGATTACGATGTCGAATCGTTGTAAAGTAGATATTGCAGAGGGGCTTCATCGCAACTCTGTCGGCTATCAGAGCCGAGCCTATCTGAGTTGACAAAAGTGAGAACCTGTAAGTGGTGCTTGACTTACACGTGATCAATATGGTTGTTTTGTTGCAGTCTGCTGTTCCGCCATGGAGCGAGCACAATCGAGATTGTCGTTGGATAGCATCAAAGGAGGCATAGGCTAGTGACCAGGAACGTGAACATTCACCTCTTTGGACAGAGTCTGCATTGGAGCATCACCTATATGTGGTGCGGATAATCTGGGAATCCTGAACGATATCGAAGGATAGTAATCCCTTCTTCGGTGTTCATCGCCGCAGATCAGACACGAGATGCACAATCTTAATCTTACGCTTTCAAGATTCGATCTTCAGCACTGTCAATGCACAGACTCTCTTTTGTTGGATGGCAACAACATCGTCATGGCCAAAGTACATACGATGAAGCTCTATTTTATTTTATTTTATTTTAGACGCATGCACCCCGCTACGACCAACTTTTACTATCATAACAACCTTGCAACGCGTTGCGAAGCCTGCCAATACTTTACAGCACTCTCATAGAGTACTCTTAAGTGTACTGCAGTGCATAAAAGTGGATTTTCCTACATGATCTGGCCTATGTTGGTGTACTACATATGCAGACTATGAGGAGTTGATGTGGCTGGGGTGCCTGCGTATAAAAATACGAGCTCCTTCGTACATAGTACAGAAAGTGTGGTGAAGGGACACAAGGACGATGCTGAGCATCTCAATCAGTCCGTATTTACGCCTTGCTATACTCACCTTGGCGGCAGAGCGGTAGTGAGGACTCGTATTAACAGAGTTTCTAACTCGCATCCACAACCGGCCCCCAAAGCCCAACAACACAACAGTCTCACAAGCTCCACTTTCATCACACAGCCCACAATTTTATCGACTACAGACGTCGCACAGAGATAGCTCCCGATGTGATGCGCAGTACCCGAGACAGACCCGTTTGCTTTCCACCGTGCCGCGTATTTCTACCGCCCGTCCGTTATCTCACCGATCAGGATGCGTTGTGCATGTCGGCTAGAGGCACCTCCCGCAGGGAAGCGTAGTCGCTATGTTACACTTGGCCAATGTCGTCGAGACTGGGCACGTGGACTAGCTATGCAAGATGGGAGTGGACACGACTTTCGCGTCGCGTATTGCGCATCTTGGTTATCTCGATACTCTTGGCCTGATTATGCGGTGTGCATACTAGTAGAGATGTGTGTTGTCTGCGATCCAGGCTTTTCCTATCTGCGTCTCTACACAGGAGAACTTCTCCGGAGAATTATCAATGTGGCTGTCCATGCCGCCTGCGAGTCGTGGATTTGGAACAAATGATTATGTACCCTGTGCATGATATGGTAGCCGTGCATGGTGGAGTTGGTGGCGTAATGGGGCCCCTGACCCCGAGTCTGAAACTCATGGAGCTGGTCATGTGGCTGGCTGGGATGTGGTGCACATGTGGGGTCGTTGCTTCTGCAATTTAGACATTGCTCCATTCTCCGTCGGCGTACGGACGTACAAACTTCGAGAATCGTTTGATCTCCAGGCAGCACTCAATAACATTTCGGGTGTGAACCGAATCTCGGTCCGTATGCTCGCTCTTCGACTTCTTGCATCATTCGCTGGGGCTTGCAAAACCGGCGCTGTCGTTCTTCGCCCTTGTCGGCTCTAAACGCCTCCCCTCGCTGCGAGTCGGTGGTATTTCCATGCATGTCAGTCTGAACTCAAGTGCGAACAAGTCGGCCCTTTGCTCCAACTCGTCTGATTAAACAGACCACGACACGACATAATAAGTCAAGCGTGCACTGTTTCGCACAAAGCTTGACTGCAACGTAACGATCAGCTCACAACTCGCATGTTGTGTACATCAGAGTTCGGTATCTATTTCTCATGTTGTACCTCCCTCTCTAGCGTACATGTCAGCCTCGTTTTTTGCTTCCTTACAGGCACTTTCCTTGTTCCTCAATCCATTACGCATAGCGAAACGCCGCTATTTCCAGGATACTATGAAGGGATCTAGGTTGACGCAAGTTGCATCGACCGGGCCAGTACCCATGAGTCAATGTCAAACCGCAAATCCGGGCATTGGGCATTGACAGTGCTTGCACGCGCAACATTCTCCGCAAAGGTCAGACACACCGATCCTGTGATTGTGGGGACTCTTTATAGTTTCCAGGGACAAGGTGGGGCACTTCACAATGACGAGCATCGGTGCGTCAGCCAAATTCAGCATCGTGGGTCGTGGGATCGTGATGAGTGGAGTATTTGTATGGCCAAACTTGGAGTCTGAGTGCGAATCACCGAGTTACCGTGTCTCGTGGCTGCACATCCCCTTAGATTGCGAAGAGAGGCAAAATGTCGAATCATAGCATGCCTCATGATTCATCAAGCTTGCCCGCTCAGCTGGCGAAGCATTCACCGCCAGTTGCAGCATAGGACCGACCGGATTCTTTGTGAGCATCGAGATGCTACAACTTCCTCATTCGATCCGCCGAGTCGGAGGCATGGCGACACCTCTCTGGATCTTGGCCGATAGGCCACCACGTCTTACCTGCAGCTCATTCTTGCAGGTCATGGCGACAGGGTAAGCAGTCGCAGAAGTCATGGCTGAGTGATGCCCAACGCCAGCGACGGTAAGGCCTTCTGGTGGTACAAGCAACAAGTACCAGAGGGGCAGTGAGATGATTTTTACTGGGTTTGCGAACCTGCCTCGGGGATTGATGGCGCAAGTGATTCTTATGTCGTGCAGGTATACCGTTCACGTGTTGTGGATGTGTGGAGAAGTATCCACTCCTGCTGTTGGTCAAAGCTTGTGTGGACGTGAACATCGTTACTGTAGGCCATCGATCTTGGCATTCACGCTCCTTGAGGAGGTAAGTGAGATATCTATTCTCATCGCTGTTGTAGTGATTTTGTAGTCGCACACAAATGTATCTTCATCTGTAAAAGATGGGATGTTCGATATCTTGGTATGCCGAAAGCTTGACGTTGGAAGAGTACGGTAAGACCCCGATTTCCCAAATGTTTACCTATCCTTTTTTAACATATTCCAGAAAAATTATATCCTATACATATGCCTCCATCCTCTAAAACATTGAAGTCCGCCGGATATCACCATTGTATACCCAATGCAAATACGCCGTACAGCTAGTTTTAGATTAAGCCGTGAAGACATGGTGCACGATTTTTAATTAAAAAGACAAAATCTTCAGAATGAAGAAGAAAAAATAAAAGAGAAACACATAAGATTTTGCATAAAAACTCTAAAAATATCTTGGAACAGTGGCTCAGATGCACCCGGCATTTCCCTTGCAGTCATACTAGTAGAGAAATCTAAATGACAACGCTCGTGACTATCTCCTCACTGAAAGGTCTGATTGTTTCCAGAAGATGTGAATTCCTGCTACACGAGTTATGAGATAATCGATGGTTCTCAATCCATTCCACCGTGTAGATGCATCTGAACTTCGATGCCAAGTTTGATGGTGCCTCACTCTCGGAAGTATAAATAAGCCCCCGTGGTAGTGTAGAGCTCCTCCCACCACGTCTCTCGTCTCTCGACGTGATATCGGTCTTAAAATCCATTCGTCAACTCGAATGTCTTTTGCGCGGTTGCAGAATCGCAAGAGATGAACCCTTGACGTTGAATATGTACACATATCACCAAGTGAATCCCATTCGGCGTGTAGGGGGGATTCAAGGTCAAAATTCGAAGAAATTCATATTTTCCTACGCCCTCATTCGTTCCCAAAAGTTTCCAGCGTTAACTTTGTGGCCAGATTCGAGAAAGGACAAGTCTTGTACAATGACATTCTCGAAACTTGATATCTGATTAGGTTCCGGGGCGAACTTTGGCTGCATATGGTATAAGTACCCATCAGAAATCTCACATCTACTTCAACCAAAGGACGTGGGTCAGAAGTTGCGTGTTCCAAGACTGTACCAGAGTTCACAAATCTCAACTCCATGTGTGATACCTGAAGCTACCATGGCACTCGTGTGGTCATAATACTCTTTCAACCCTGCCGTGACAAACGTGCAGACAAGTTAGACGGCGTTATAAGGTCATACTGGAAGCTCTGATCCCCATTGTGGCCGTTAATGATGGATGTGTCCATGCATACCATATGAAACCCGCCAGCTCGCTAAAGTCATGCCTTTTACAACACATTTTGAAGTTTGCTTAAGCTCAAAAGGGTAGAGTAACGGGGAAATTGTTAAGTTGCTTGACTTAAAGAACTACGTGCGAAGGCGACGTTCGTGTGTGTGACATGACTATTGTCAACATATCTAAAAGTTTTAGGGCATCTACAAATGTAAGCTAGACAGCACCTTAATCATATAAGTGCGCTGTGACAAACTAGTTTTGCTTTAATCTAGGTTATCTAAAAGACTGCTGCAATGAACTCTAGGGTGACCAACTATACTAGTAGTGTAACAAGCGTTTAAGAGTGGTATAGGTTTTGTTAACATTACTTAACATCTTCATCCACGATTGGTGTTGAGCAACTTGATTGTCCTGCTGTTTATTGCTCTAAAACCAGTGTTATCGCCTCAGAGGACAACCTTAAAACTTAAGTACACAACTTTGTATCACAAACCGCTTTTTCCTGGCTTAATATTCTTCCTAGGTCTCACAAGCTGAGTAATTGTCATATTATTTCACAATTTCAAAAGGGTATCCCGAGTGCGTTCATGTTTTTGTCGAGACTGGCAAGGATCATCGCATGCCTGCCAGGTAGCAGACTACGGAACCATCCGACTCACGGTACTGAGAATCATATGAGGACTTCAGACCCATTGATAAAATTGCCATAAGTGGTCATGAGTGGTTATCCAATAGCTCCAACGTCCTCATATGACGTTCAGCACCACATGACTTTAAATAAACCCGCTCTTTCTCTACTCTGAAATGTCATCGCAGAGCACCTTCCATCGATTTCAAGATGTCCAGATCACACCGATATGTGACCAATTCCGAGCTGTGAGGAGACTGTCAGGGTCATATGTGCTGGGTCTCTCACCCTCCCCATACTCCCAGCAATCTCAAAACGAGATGTCCGTAACTTCACATGTACGTCCACCGGCATATTCACCATAGGCTGAGATCAAATTCACCAGGTGAGCAGAGGGAATCTGTCGTGCTCCGTGCCTCCCTGTAGGAGCCTCAAAAAGGTTCCTCAAGGACGGATGAGTACTTTCAATGCCTGTAGACCGCCAACATGATGGATGCTGGTGCACTTGTGACCAGAGATGGCCCGCGTTCTTGATTAAAGAAAACCACGACATCATCGTGTCACGATGGAATCTACCCTCCCTCAATTATCTGAATAGAATGCTCAGAATTCCCAGGACTTATTTCAAGTTGATATCGGGAGCTCTTCAGACTTCACGCGAACACACTGTACTTCTTTTTCAAAACATATTACTCATGGAGTTTCTTCACAACCAATACTTTTGATTTCTTTTTGCGTCAAAAACCGAAAAGCTCTTCATGATGTGAAACCTTCCGCTGCCCAAAAGCTCAGCAACATCGATTTTAAGCAAGCCTATCGGTGCAATATACACCATCAAGTGTGCGTATGCCTTCCAGCTCCGACACCAACATCAACTTGAAGTTGATAGCGTGTCTGATTAGGTATATAAACCCCACAGCCTTGCATCTGCATTCTTCTTCATCACACCACCCTAGAGACTCCCATCAGAAAGTGTTCTCTTCATGCGTCATGTATCTGACCCTTTCCGACTCTTCCATTTTCCAAAGTCCTAGAAGAATTGAGATAGGAGAGGTCTAGGTTCCACTGTTTAGCTCACACTCAATGCATCACGCACAACAGCGATGTGCGACTCTTCAAGATCGGAGTTACGAGAAATTACATGCATCTCATCAGCCAGGTAAATGCATTTGATCTTGAGTATACATGGACTCGGGAACATATGTTTTGTGGTGGCGCTTGGTAATTGCAACATTGCAAACGTTGCGGAAATACCGTGATGGAATCCGCTTTCTCGAAGCAATGTTCACCAAGACACGTATGGTGTTGATGGAAGAGATGTGATAAGTAAACATAAGCTGCAGAACGACAACCAACGTGTCTTCTTGTTCATATGCGCGCTTGGCTATCATCAACCCAGGAAACTTTCACCGCATCAGCTACCACGGTCATGGCATGAACCTGTACTTGATGTTCTGTGTCAATACATAACCAGTGTACTCTCTTCTGCTAGTCACAATGCGTTGGCCTCTTCATCTGTCTGATCCTCTCGACATGGGTATCCCTCCAAAAGTATTGATCATCATGCATACCAATAAAGCCATCAATTGGTTCCCCCATTTAACAAGGCCACTACAACTCATCATGCCCTTCTCCCTCCGGCCGTGGCATCTCAATCGGGCCCTCCTTCTTACCGAGCGCCTTATCCAGCTGAACCCCACTCTTCTTCCTATACTTCTCCCACGTGCTCCAGAAGTCTTTCTCCATACTCTTGTCCATCATATCTGGCAGTACGACCACATACTCGACGTGCAAGTCGCCTGACTGTAACCCCTCGTTGTTTTCGAGATGTTGCGCCCATATCGGCATGCCTTCGTCCTTTACGATTTCCACAGTGTTGGGTTGAACGACGTCGCCGCGCTTGCGAGAGAGTTGAACAACGTGGCCGTCGAGGTGTGTAATATTGCGAGTCCAGTCGCCCATCCATGCTTCCCTTAGTGATAGGATTTCACGCCAGAAAAGATCTTTGCCGCGGCGACGGAAGAACGTACCGTCGGTGCGTTCGTGCTCCGCTACACCCATTGCGGGATCCTGCTCCACGAGGTGAACTATGAGATCGCCGGCCACCCAGTCTGGACTCTCATCACCTTCATTTTCGTATGTGATGCGTACGCCCTTCGGCATGCCCTTCTCGATATCCAGAACGTGTGTTTCTGATTCGCGGACAACCCTACTGCCGCTACAGATGGGACACGGGTGTTTGATAGTTTTGCCCTTGCCGCCGCACTTGTCGCAGTGCATTTGTACTTGCTGGAAGAGCCCGGGTGCAAGCTGTTGCCGTTGTATGCGTACCCCGCGGCCTCCGCATAGATCACAGGTCTCTACGTGCCCATCTTCTGAACCCGAACCCTCGCATGCTGAACAGATGGCTTGTTTTTCGATTGTAAACTCTGTCTTGCGGCCATTGTAGAAATCGCGGAGGGGTATAGCCACGCGCACTTCCATGTTGGGGCCTCTTCGCTCCCCACCTTGATGTCCGAAGTGACCAGAGCCGCCGAAGAAGCGCGAGAAGAGGTCGAAGGGATCGTTGTGTTGGCGAGGGCCGCCGCCTTGCTTGTGCTGTTGGATGCCATCGTGGCCGTATTGGTCGTAGATTTTGCGAGTCTCTTGGTCGCTGAGGACTTCGTAGGCTTCAGCTACTTCAACGAACTTTTTGCTGGCTGTGTCATCGCCACTGGGGTGTGTTAGTATTGTTGCGTCAAGAGGTCATTGGGTGGGGAAATGACGTACGGATTCTTGTCTGGATGGTAATTTTTGCTGAGGGTTCGGTAGGCTTTCTTGATCTCTCGTTCTGAAGCATTTTTCTGTATGCCAAGGAGCTGTGGGTGGTACGTAGGATCAGTTGATGTAATCTTGAACCGTTCTCGTGGTCTTGCGAACAGTAGGCAAGATATGATGTACACATACCTTGTAGTAGTCCTCGGCGCCCAGTACCAACAGCGCCAGGCAAGCAACCACAATCAACAGCGCTATCCGTGGTATCATGGTGAACCCTCACTCGCCCTCGTACGAGTGTTTACACTTGCAAAAGTGAGCGGACGGACCGAATTATCCGGATAAATTTAAGCAAAGTCTACATGAGAAGTCCACAGGAGGAATGCTACAGTGAGACACCGGGACAAAAGACAAGGACAGGAGCGAAGAGAGCGGGTTTGGGCGAATGTGTTGATTAGAGCGAGGCTTCGGGACACGATAGCAGTAACTCATGATTGCTGCAGCCAATCGGAGTTCTGCTTGGCATTCGCGAGTTCCCGTTCACTTTTCAGATCGGATTACTGACGTCGCGAACATCTGCAGTTGGCTTCAGCAACACCACGCAAGGCCCCACACATAACGATACACATCGAAAAGACGCATTGGCTTACTGTCTTTCGTACAGGACTACACTTCCGTGCCCTGAGCGCCCCCGCGCCTCGCCAAGACCTCCGCAAGCACCTCCGCACCTCCTCCGCACACAGCCAACATGGCCTCCCTCGCAGCCAAAGCAAAGGCCGCCGCTTCAATCGTTGTTCCAAACTTTTCCAGTCGGCAAGTTGGCGTTGTAGTCTCAGCAGGGAAGATGGACAGGGCGGTCAAAGTACGCATTGCGGGCCAGGAATGGAATAAGCGGTTCAAAAAGGCATGCTCTATCCTTGCGCTCATAGGTTTGACCTGTAATGGGAACGCTGTACTAACTAATGAACAGCACTTTCCCTCTCACTCTACTTATCTAGTCCGCGACCCCAACAACTCTCTCGTCGAAGGCGACGTCGTACGCATCGCCTCCGGCCACCGCACATCCACCGCAATCCGACATGTTGTAACCTCCATCATTGCGCCCTTCGGCGAGCCCGTTGAGAACAGACCGCCAGTACTCTCGGAAGAGCAGTTAGAGGAGGAGCGTGTGAAAGACCGCCTGCTGAAGGATGTGCGGTCAGCGCGTCGAGGGCGAGACGTTAGTGTGCAGCGGCTAGCGCAGGCCAAGAGGCTGGGGTTCATAGTACCGACGCTGGAGGAGGCAATGCAGAGGCAAAAGGCGTTTGAGGCCAGCGAGAAGGCGAGGATAGAGGCGCAGGGTGGCCAGAAAGGACTGGCGAAGGCAGCGCATGAGAAGAGATTAGCGCAAGGAAAGAAGACACGGAGGGAAGTAAAAGCGGAGCAGAAACTCAAAGATGCAAGAAAGCAGACTGTATAGTCAATTGTAAGGATGAGGGACGGATTGCATATATGATGCATATATTTTGAACATTCCAACAGCCATGCCCATTGCAGTGCCCTGCGGTTGTAAACTACCCAAACGAAGAATATCGTGATGATCTTCGAAACAGACGACTAAAAACTCCTTGTACTATGCCCATAACTAGCTGTGCGCCGACCAATGCTATCAATCGTACCTCGTAAACGCGTAAACCGTATAGATGCTCTCAAGCCTCCACCTCTTCCGCCATATCCTCGTCGGCCTCACTCTCCTCATAAGTCTTGGCGAGGAAGGGGTGTTGAAGAGCGTCGTCCGCAGTTATGCGCTTCGCCGGATTACACTCGAGCAGGCGGTACAAGAATTGTACGGCCTCCTTTTCTTCTTCGTCTAATTCCCGCTTTGGCTGTGTCTTGTCGCCTGTTCTGCCAGTGCACCACAGGATAATCTTCTCCAATGTGTGCCCACCCTCACTATAGCTCGGAACGTTGGTCTCGAAGACCTGACCGTGTAATAGGGCTGTCTCCCTCATCTTCTTGCGACCGAAGATGGTGGTGATCTCCAGTAAAGCGTCAATATCGTCCGCGCTGTGAAAAAATGGAAAGCGACGGGAGAGCATAGTGAGCAGGATGACTCCGACACTCCAGATATCGATTGAACATGTCTGCTGAGTGCACTTCAGGAGCACTTCAGGAGCACGAAAACCACGGGTGCCTGCTCGATTGGCCCTGCGGCTATTACGCGTGTCGTTCTTGGGGTAGCTCGAGGCATTGTGCCCTGACGACTGTGTCTGTGCATACACGCTATGAGTAATCCTCTGTCGACGATCCTCCTCCGGCAAATGGCAGGCACAGGTGTGCCAGTCTGTACCCTCGCGCTCGGCCAGTCCAAAGTCGACCAGGACTCCGCGTGTTTGTGTTGTGTTGTAGAGAAAGTTTGTTGGCTTAATGTCCCGATGAATAATGCCCTTTGCATGTACTGACCGAAGAGCGGTGAACATGCTGCGGAAGTAGAGTCGCATTTCGGAAATCTTCATATCGCGGTAGTAGTCACGAAAGTCGCGATGTTGGAAGTAGGGCAGCACGGCAACGACCTGGTCAAGGTGTCGGAAGGCAGTGATCAGTGGGCAGACGGAATCGGAGCCTCTCAAGTCGTAAAGAAGCTCCAGCTCGTTGAATACCCGTATTGGACTGCTGGTAACGTAGATCTTCTTGATGGCGACGTAGTGAGGTCGTTTCGAGAGGCGACGCTGGTGTCCCGGCGAAGCCCATTTTCGGTCTTCCCGCTCGTCAATGTCCCAGTTATTGTTGTACTTGTTGTACTCCAGATCCTCAGCCTTGTACACTGTCGAGAAGGTACCTGCAGAACGTGTGAGCCACCCCGCTACCCTGCACATGTCCAGTCAAGGATGTGAGACATACCCTCGCCGATGCGATTGATCAGGCGAAACCGCTTGGTGATACCGACAAAAGTCTCTTCGAAGCGAGCCATGTCTTCTTGGACAGAGTCCTCGACCTCTTCGTCACTGCTGTCTACCGTCTGTCCGCTCTCGTCGAGCGCATCCATACTCTCGTCCATGTGTCCCTGGTCGGGCTCTTCCTTGACGTCGTCTTCGTGCACGTCAATGTGCTCTGCGTGACGCAGAGAGGGACGCGCCTTTGCCATTGACAACAAGTGCGGTGTCAGCGCTGGTTGTGTTGTTGTCCAAGGTTGGGCGGTGCGCCTGAAGCGTGCCTGTCGGAATTGTAGGTGTGGCAGACGCGACGCGGAACGTCACCTTTGCGCTAAACCACGAGGGGGGAAAGTATAACAAAGACGCTCGGGCCACAAACATGCATCCCGGAAGGCGCGTCCCAGAGTATGCGCAACGGCTGCCCGCATCTTCACCTGCAGACCTGCAGCCCACACGCCGTACCCGCGCAAACGCCCTGCCGACGGCATTTTCGTCGCTTTGTTTTTTTCAAGTTTTCTTCTCCCCAAGCGATTCTGCGCATCATGGACGCACGCGTGGAATTCGACATCAATGAGGCGATCAAGCTGTTCGACAGCGATCCTGCATTGATTCCGACTCCAGCCGCCCCACAAGCGCTGCAAGACTGCGAAGATGACCCAGAATCGCTGTCATCGCCCGGGCTGATCAACGAGGAACTCAATCCCGTTGTCGACGCCGTCGCTGAGAGCCCAGATGCGATCACTCGCAGCTCCGTGTTTGATACACTACAGTTTCTGTTGAAGTGCGTACCAGCATATGAAGAGGACAAGAAAACATTCAAAACAAAGTCTGACTGTACGCTCTTTGCGCTATCTAGGTTCTCCTCACAGATCCCACCAACCATCCTGAGCGGGATCCTCGACCTCTTGGTCTCTGCATTATCAACCCAGGCCGATGCAACACACGCAGACCTCGAAGCCGAAAACCAAGATGCCATCCCAGATCACAAGACAATCCTCGAGATGTACGCCTTCCTCCTCCGCTGGACGATTTCAGCAGTTGAGACAAAGGCTCTGGAGAAGTCAGCATCTGCGCCAGCACGAGGGCGGGGTAAAGTAACAAAGGCCAAATCAGGCGTTGCTAGAGACAGCGGGACTTGGGACGCCTCCTTACAGTTGGAGACAGCTCTGGATCGAATGAGCAAGGTATTAAGGCTTAAGCTGGGTCGCATCTTCGTCACAACCTCGGAGCTTGATACTTTCATTGGATTGATGACGAAGCCGGTCTATCATATCCTTGAAAACGAGACCAGGGTCAAGAACAAGGCCATCAGAGACCACTGCTTCAGGGTCTTGTGCTTTGCTGTAAAGCGCCATGGACATGCATATAGTGGGTGGTGATGAAATATCACATGTGACCTTCACTGACGCTCACAATAGCCGCACAAACTTCCATTAACCAGAGCCTCACGTATTTTGAGCATCTCTCGGAACCCATGGCCGAACTCCTCTTCACACTCGCGGACAACTTCGATTATCCCCAACTAACCGAGGATGTGTTGAAAGATATTGGTGCGAAGGAATTCAGTGCCACCGACACAAAGGGACCGAAGTCAATCTCGACATTCTTAACCAGAATCTCCGAACTCACACCTCATCTAGTTATCAAGCAAATGAGCAGTCTTGCGAACTTGTTGGACAGCGAGTCATACACTCTTCGTTGTGCGATAATCGAAGTCTGCGGCCATCTTATCGCCATGCTTAGCAAGCTGAGCCAAGATGACCGCAGCCAGAGCCACAGCGATCAGATCGAGGTATACTTCGATGTTTTGGAGTCACGTTTTCTGGACATCAACCCATACTGCCGCTGCCGAGTGATGCAAGTGTACATCAAGCTTTGTGACCTCGAACAAAAGTATCCTAAACGTCGACGCAATGTCACTGATCTCGCGGCGCGGAGTCTCGAAGATAAGAGCAGCAACGTACGACGTAACGCCATCAAGCTGCTTGCCAAACTTGTCTCTACCCATTTATACAGCGCTTCTTTGAATGGCCTGCTCAACACTAAAGATTGGACTCAACAATTGGAAGAGTGCGATGCTCAAATCAACGCCCTGCAGCCACCAGAGGCGCTGCGTGAACGTGCATCCGGTGATCAGACCATGGACGAGACTCTGCTACAGGACCCCACACAAGCAGATAATGTAGACGTAGACGTTGCAAAGCACCCCTCGGAAATGACAGAAGATGAGAGAGCCGTTTTGTTGGAGAAGCTTCGACAGGAGGCCCTGGCTGAACAACAGTTGCCAATACTTCATAAAGCACGCAAGCATATACAGAGAGCCTTGAGCTTCATCGAAGCCATCAATGAGTCCGCTGAGGTGATTACCCATCTGTTGTCATCAAAAAACAAGAGCGAGGTCATCGAAGCGATGGATTTCTTTACAACAATCGATGCCTACAAGATTGCAAACTCGAAACTCGGTATTCGAAGGATGTTGCGGTTGATTTGGACTAAGGGCAATAGCGATGAGGGCAAAGGCGTCCAAGCGCATCTTATCGAATGCTACAAGGGCTTGTTTTTCGATCCTCCACCTGGTTACGATGCAAACGCTGCCGCCAATTATGTTGCGAAGAATATGATTAGTCTGACGTTCGGCACAACACCTGCTGAGCTCACCTCGCTTGAGCAGCTGCTTAGTTCCATGGTGAAGCAAGGCCTGGTCAATGAGCTGGTTGTGCAGAAGCTTTGGCAAATATACAAACACCAGAAGAAAGAAATTTCAAAGACTTATCGCCGGGGGGCTATCATCGTCTTAAGTATGCTAGCACTTTCGTCACCGGAGATCGTGAAGGAGGAAATGAATGAATGTCTACGCATTGGTTTGGGCGAACTTGGTCGAAGAGACTTGGGGCTGGCTCGCTACACCTGCATTGCTCTACGACGAATAAGCCCACCCCTAGGCAAGCAAGCTTCTCCGACTGCCCCGGAGAATTCGGTCAAATCATCCAATGATCATGCTGTGCTTGTCAGCCTGGCTGCTATGGCCGAGCTGGAATCAGACAGCAAGGAATGGTTCGGGGTTGCGGAGCAAGCCGTTGGCGCCATCTACGTACTTTCAAAGCATCCGGATGTGCTCTGTTCACAGATCATTCGACGGGTGACGAAACGAGTATTCGCAACGCAAGCATCGTCAAGACCAACATCAAGTTCGAGCGCTGCGGAATCTGACCGACCGTTGACGGCTGTAGACACAGTCACACCAGACGCTCCTGGAGCGGATGAGGTTTCCAAGAAGAAGCAAAACTCTGCACTAGCACTCTCACAACTACTGTTCCTCGTTGGACATGTCGCTATCAAACAGATTGTGCATCTTGAGCTGTGCGAGCTAGAGTTCAAGCGTCGAAAGGCAGAGAAAGACAAGAACAAGACAGCGCCGACGCCTCGACAGTCCAGAATCTCGACAGCCGAGCCTACACCACTGAAGAAGGGCCGCAAACGCGGCGCGACCAAGGAACCAACTCCAGCAGCTGAAGAGGTAGATGAGCTTGATCTCATGGCTGGTACCACTGAAGACGATTTCACTGAAGCCATCGCGCACGTCCGCGAGCGCGAGCTGCTGTATGGACCACAGTCCCTCCTCACAAACTTCGGGGCTATGGTGGCTGACATTTGTACGAACAACACTTCATATAACCATCCAACCTTGCAAGCACAAGCGGCGCTATGCTTGGCCAAGCTCATGTGTGTGAGCTCCGAGTATTGCGAAAACAATCTTGGTCTCCTACTCACCATTCTCGAACGAAGCCAAGATGCTGTTGTTCGCAGCAATCTAGTCGTTGCACTCGGTGACATGGCTGTGTGCTTCAATCATCTCATCGACGAGAACACAGATTTCCTCTACCGACGCCTGAACGATGGCGACCCAAGTGTGAAGCGAACATGCCTCATGACGCTAACATTCTTGATTTTGGCTGGGCAAGTCAAAGTCAAGGGTCAACTGGGCGAAATGGCCAAGTGCCTCGAAGATAGCGACAAGAAGATTGCAGACATGGCGCGCATGTTTTTCACTGAGTTGTCTACAAAGGACAACGCAGTGTACAATCAGTTCATCGACATGTTTAGTTTGCTTAGCGCGGATACGGCGTTGAGCGAGGACTCGTTCAAGAAGATTATCAAGTTCTTGGCTGGCTTTATCGAGAAGGTATGAATTCACGAACCAGCCCATAGATCCAGTTGTTTCACAAGAAACTAATCAACAATCAGGACAAACATGCCAAACAACTATCGAATAAGCTCGCCCCCAGACTGGACAAGGCGGAGAATGAAAGGCAGTTCAACGATGTGGCGTACACCCTGGGCCTGCTTCAATACAAGGATGAGGATATACAGAAGAGGGTCGCAGAAGGCTTTAGGATAGTTCAGACGAGCGCATGAGATGGGTTGGACGGGTTTCTGATGATTGTATATGTTGCTTAAGATACCTTGGATATAACTGGGCTTGGGTTGGAATGGCTTTTGGGGTTAAAACATGATGATGGTCTGATGGTATTGAATTTGTTTATGATGAAAGTTGCACGCTATAGGCGTTTTGTGAACTCTTGACTGAAAATAAGGGATACGCTGTGTGGTGCCTTGCTGCTTATATGTTAGGTCTTTGGGTCTCTCATTAATTACAAAGAGCGCGTTTCCTCTTGCAGCTCAAGGCTTATGTATATTACCTGACCTGCCGCCTTGCAGTGGTCACTCACACTTGACCGACATACTGGACTACAACGAATGATTTCCCACCTCCCTGGCGTTGCGCGCTCTGTGATTTTAATTATGACTTTTCATGATTCAACTCTACTATTCGAACCCCGGTTACCATTAATTGAGTCTCTGATCCATGGAAATGTCCCTCATCCGAGTCAACCTACAGATCGCGAGTCCGTTTCCCTCCCCCAAGAACCCATCATCCCACCGCACAACTAGTTCCACGTTCTCCACCCTCCCATTCCAAAACACAAACCTCCAACCATCACAATCCTCGTAAATCCTCCCCTACGTTCCAATATCCTCCTCCCCTTCCCTGTCCTGCTGATCTACACCCCGATTACTATCCCCACTCCCCCAACTCCCCCTCTTCCTCGCTCCCTCCTAGTACAGATTCACAGCCTCCACAGCCCCAGCCCCCGCATTCTCCATCTTCCGTACCGCCTCAACCCATTGCCCTCTATCTGACAAGTAAAAAACTTGTAGATTAATTTTTGTTAGTGCTCTGCCCTGTCCTTGTCCCTCTGCTTGCCCTTCCCCATGACCCTGAGTTTGGTTAAGATGGTGCGTAGTAAAGTCCAGATGATAGGGTGAAGAAGAATGACCCAACATTACGCCATCAAAATTAGCGGGGGTTTGGGGGATAGGATGGTGAGTCCTAGGCCGAGGATGTAGAATGGGAGGGCGGGGATGGCGGGGGTGGAGAGGGGAAATACGGAGGTGGGAGGTTAGGATGGGGTTGTTGGATGGGGGGAAAGTGGTGGGCATTGTACTTTTTTTTTGTTGGTGGTGGTGGTGGTTATGTGGGGTATGTACTGTTGATATTTGAAGGAAATGAGGAATGACTCTAAGGTAGGACTTGATGCTAACCTTCAAACAATCCAAGCATCAAACGCTGTGACACATTCTACGCCCCATGATTCATACAAGTATTGGGTTGGTATGACAAAGCTGTAGAGGTCTAGATCGGTTTACTCTCTCCACCGTTTCGAAACTCGATGTACCAAGTTAAATCAACACCAACAAAAACATACGCACAAGTCACACAAACACGTTCACACTTTACACTTTACAACTTTACAAGCATGAACAAGGCATTCTCAATACTCATGGAAACGAGCGAAATCAACCGCCCGATTCCCATTAAATCCCCATCATTTCCCTAATTCCAACAGGTGCGAGTCGTCACACCTCTACCTCGCATGTGCCTAACATTTCATGTTGTACATTGAAAAAAAAAGGTATCACCGAAGCCAGAAAAAGAACCAACACGGTCAGAAACAAAACTCGCATGCACATCGGTCCTGCCGAAAATCCATAAGCATAGCGGAACAGTCGGCAGCTTGGAGAGAGTACAAGCAAAAATACAGAGGAACGCCCGGAGAACTCAGAGTTAAAAACCGCGCTGTCTCCCTTCCACGAGGGAGGGGAGAGAGCAATGTGCGTATTAGAGCGAGAGTGTAGAAGAAGATAGTGATAGTGATAAAGAAGGGAAAAACAACAAACAACATTGGCCAAGCCTGAAAGCACCGCGCGCGCTGGAGGCAGTCCCGCCTAGCACAAGTATCAAAAGGATATACATCGGCCACAACATTTCCAACAAGATAGCGAATTGCCCCAAGAGCGAGAAATAGATGTGCTCGCGTTCTCCTTCACACTGCGCAGCAAAATAGGAAATAAACCCATCCCATCCTATCCGTGTGCGTGAATAAAGGGTATCCCAAACAAGCCAAATCAAAAAGAATACCGTTCCAACGACCACATCCCCTGTACTCCGACGCCGTGATGATGATGATGATGATGTGCTAATATATGGTAGTCGTGGTAGAGGATAAATATAGGAATGGCGTGCGTACGTGTGTCGAGCAAGGAAGGATGAGGAGGCGTCAAATAGCGGAGAATACATAGTAAAAATCGAGGGTATCTGTTGTATCGTGATTTCTTCGTGACGTGTCGCGTGCTGGGAGGAGGCGAATCTACCATCCTTTCTTCCGTGCAAAGCGCTTGTTGAGAAGGACCAAGACCTTGGTCACGTTGAACTGCACATACTCGAGGTCCAAGTCCTCCTGGTTGTCCTTTTGCATCTCCAGGAGATCGTCGAGTTTCAGATCTAGCTCGAGCAGACCACGGTTGCGGCCTTTGTAGTGAAGAGAGATGACAAAGGTGCCGGGCAAGGGGCTGGTGAAGTTGAAGTAGATGTTGGCTCTCCTATTTTCCGGAACATTGCTCTTCTGAATCACACCCTCTCGCTCAAGTTGCTGATGAGTGAACTTATAGGGGCCTAGGACCTGGTGCTTTTGCTGCTTTCGTGTCTTGCCTTCGGACTGGCTGCGTACGTTGTGCAGGTACGACTTGTATGTCTCAAGTTGACCAACAAGGAACCCATTGTGATCGCGAATGGTCCGGAAAACCTCTTCGAGTTTACGCGTCTCTTCAATAACCTTTTCCTTCATCGAGCCTAAATGCACCAGCTCTTGCTCGACTTCGTCCCGGAGTAACGAGAAACCATCTTCCTTGTCGATGACACCTAGATCTTGCAGTTGGCTGAGCAGCTCCATACTGCGGATACCCTTCTTCACCATGACAGAATCGTTCTTGGTTGTGGCAGCTGCTTCGGCGATCCTGTCCAATCTCAACGGCCTTCGTGTTATTGTTGTGTTGGATGGTAGTGATCGAAGAATCATAACAAATGTGCTCTTGGCCTCCATGAAGAAGATCTCCTCTTGCGTAATGTCAAGTGCTGCAGTGAGGTCATCTAGTGGTGTCTCCCACTTGCTGAACAGTGGCAGATTGATGGCTCTGTTCTCCTTGCGCGGAAGCTGCGGTGGTGCAGGACCAAGCTCCTGCAGTATCACGCCCAAATGTGAACTGTCATCCTTGGCCTGGAAGATGTTAGTACGCTCTTCAAGTTTTCTCTCATTTTTTGAACGCACCAACTCTGCCGCATGCCTCTCCAGCAACGAATGCGTCGCATATACCTCGTTGAGAGTGATGGACAGCTCGAGATCTTTCTTCGACAAAGCAACATAGTTGTCCATCTCCAGGGTATCGTAGAAGTCCTGTACTTCGCAGAGATCCAACATGAACTTGTTGATGCGCTCCTTGTTCTGGTGGATAAAAGGCTGCAAGCTCTTCATGTATGGTTCTTTTGCATACGATGGCTTGTTGGCAAGGTTCTGTAGCATCTTTGCAATGTATGTGAGCGTTCGCTTTGGGTTCTCGGCTGGCAACACATCGATGAGCATGTATGATCTTGGCGTGACGATTGCGGGATTGATGAAGCGCAGGAAGAAGAAGCCACCGATCAGTGTGCAGATGGTCTGGTCCTGTGCATCAGGGTACTTTCGCTTGGACAAACTGCGAATTTGTTTGCATATCCATCGGATGCCGTACGGTGTCTCTTCAAGGCCCTTGATGATGGTAGTGAGGAAGTTGTTGGCGATTTCCATGAGCATATTCACTCGTGGTGC
Organism: Plenodomus tracheiphilus IPT5; assembly: GCA_010093695.1. Classification (NCBI taxonomy): domain Eukaryota; kingdom Fungi; phylum Ascomycota; class Dothideomycetes; order Pleosporales; family Leptosphaeriaceae; genus Plenodomus; species Plenodomus tracheiphilus. Next base: position 65,018 of record MU006352.1, read on the forward strand.
GATGATCTGTTGCACCTTCTCATTGTCGGCCGCTTGCTCTGCTGTCACACTTTTGGGTAGATTTGGTGGGAGGTTCCCCTGAATCTCCAACTCGGTGACCATCTTCTCGTAAACTTTGAGGGGGTTGATTTCAAGATCGAGATCCTTGAGCTCGATCAACGAGTTGATGCTGTCCTGCAAAACGACCTTGAGGTAGCTCTGACCAGGGCCTCTGCGGGTATATGTGGTCATCATGCGCGAGACCGGGGTGTTGGCGCGCAGAAGCGAGCTGTAGTCCGGGGTATTGTCGAATTGGTACGTTAGTACGGACTATTGCACAAAATTTAGCATGTGACTGTAAGGGACGGTCAAACGCAATGACCTACCTGAAACATGGTCAACAGCAAATGTTCTTCGCGGCTCTCATATTGGTTTCCGTAGATTGTGAACATGACCGTCTGGAGGAGGGCGTCGATCTCAGCCATGGAAACCAGGCGACACAGGTGCGCGATATGTCGTGGTTCCGATTGCAGGAGGAAGAGCAGGTTGCCGTATTTTTGTGTCTTTTCGTCGTTTGGGAAGAACCCCTCTTGTAACTCGAGGCCGTCTCCTAGGTGGTCCGCAACTTCGTTTTGCTGCACATGTGGTTAGTCAAGAAGCATTGTTGTGGACGCAATGGGCGTGTACCTCTTCTAATGCCATGCGGTTCTGAATCAGCAGGGCTATTCGCGAGTCGAGATATCGCACGTCCTTTTCAAGAACGAAGTTCTTCTTCGACTGCGACGAGATTTTGGACTTGAGTTCTCGGAGTATTTTCTGGGCTACAGATGGTCAGCCTTGGGCAATGCCACGCGCAATGGTTTCGTCGTACCTCTGGCCAAGTCGTCTTCAATCTCCAGGTCTTTGTCCTTTGCCGACATGGACAGATATAGTGCGGTGACTGAGTATCGCTTAGACTGGCGCACCGAGCGCGATCCGTCGTGCGACGACATTGTGTTTTGGCGCGATACGGGTATGAAGGATGAGGATGAGGAAGTGGATGCTCGCGATGGAGCGTGCAGCATGGAGACTGCCATGCTTGCTGACGTTTTGGTGGTGGTGGTGGGCTGCGATTAGAGCGATGGACTCGACAAAGAATTCCACTCAGGTACCGGGACGGGGAACAGGGCGCCTGTTAGGGGTGACAGGCCCAGCGACTCGGGGCTTTGTCTGGGAGGCTAGGCGGGCGTGGTATGTGGTTCGCGGGCGGGTGTCTTTGTGCGAAGGGGTCCAGGACACGCTGTCAATTGCGCGAGAACAGGGGAAATTGCAGCGGGAGGACCCGTCGAGCGAGAGTGATGGACTGGCACGACAGCAATAATGCGGGTTGAATAGGCGGGCGAGGTGGTGTCGGGAACGGCGATGCAGGTTCGCGGCGGGCGAGGGGCGTGCGACTCGAGGGACTCTCGGGCGATGTGTGAAGGGCGGCGGTGGTGGGCGCGCGGGAGCTGAATGGTGCGCCTGGTCAAGGTAGACCAGAGACGCGACAGGTGCGGGGGAGCTCAGACGGTGAGTGGACAGGGCGCAACCTGCGACATTCCAGACGTGCGGAGCGTTTCGCAGAGGTGCTGGGCGAGTGCGACGACACCACGGGGACGGTCGAGCGTGGTGTGTGTGTGTGTGTGTGTGTGTGGAGACGGCAATTGAGGAGCGCGTGGGGTAGTAGGCAGATTCGAGCAGAGTAGACAGAGGAGTAGCAGAGCAGAGCAGAACAGAGCAGAGCAGAGCAGAGCAGGATCAATGCAGGCGGGCAGGAGAGAGTCGTGAGTGGGCGGGAAGGAGCGCACTTGTTTCAGCGAGTGAGGGCTGTCTGTCGCGGTCGCGGGCTAGCTCTGGCTCTCGCTGATGAGGAGTGGGCCCAGGGTTTCCGCAGCTGCAGCGGGCACGGCGGGCAGGGCAGGGCAGGGCAGGGCAGGGCAGGGCACAAGATGTACCGTACCAGTCCAGGACTGGACTGGACTGGACTGGACACAAGCTGCAACCTACTGTATGTACTTATCAAACGTGTTGCGCAAACGACAGGCAGAGAGACTGGACCCAGGACGCAACCAACGGGCAAGCAACAACCTGCCCCAAGAGAAGGCCACACAGCGCCCAGGGCAGGGGGCAGGGCAGGCGAGGGCAGGGCAGGGCAGGGCAGGGCAGGGCAGGGCAGGGCAGGAATAGGGCAAAAGCAGGCCGGGCCAGCGCAGGGTTCACCACACTGCCCACCAAAAGCCCACGCACCCACCCAGACAGGCGTCGTCGTCGTTGTCTGCAGACTGAAACTGGTCACCTGCTGTCCGTTTTCCCCTGACCCCCAGGCCCCCCCCGACCATCAGCCCCCAATCGGGCCTGGCGCCAGCCTGCACGGGCGCCCTGGTTCCTGACTAGGCACTCAGCACACGCCCACCCACACGCGCGACACCATTGCCTGTTTCTCCACGTCGCCATCTTCTGCAATACACGACGACAGCATTCCTACACTCATACATACCGACACGCATATCAACGGACAGATGCGTCATCGTGCTGCAATTGGCCCACGCCTCAGTTGCAGCTGTTGTAGACGAGTCGCACAAGTATATTGCAGGACACATTGATCTCCATGGCCGGCGTGAACCATGGTCCATGGTCCATGGTCCATGCCATGTCCTGTCTTTAGGACACATGGTCTGAGCGTGCCGTCTTCACCCCCGGCATCGTTACACAACCGCCGCTCTGTGCCTGCCACGGCATCCTTTGTGCTGGCCATGATGGCGTCCAACCTCCCTCATAAAGACGACCCCTGGACACATCGATAATGTACATAGACAGTACACACTATGGACATGGAATACCCAGAAACAGATCCGCCGACTTACATATGTAGATACAACCCGCTCATCGGCTGCTCGTCTCGGCCATTGGCCGCAATTGACTTTACCCTATCATGACCACGGGCCTGGCGGCTCCTACCATTCCCACTCTCTCTTTTACTGCACAATCAAGACCACTGTCATGTGCATAGTACAGCCAAACCCCCCCCCCCAACTCGGTCCGATCCCGCAGCAATGGCGACTCTCATCAAGCAGAAACGCAGGTGGCACGTTGTGCAGAGCGACAATCCTCAAAGAAGTTTGATACCTAGCAACCCACTAGCGCCCCCACTACAATCAATACACAGGTGCAGTCCCCAATACACACGATTCCGCCACTGCCTATCAGTGTGCGGAGTAATGTCCAAGTTGGCTCGACAGTCGCCAACCTGACATTGTGCATTCGTATACATGTACCTCTTGGATGAGGGGAAACCACGCCACTGTCATCCGCCAAACGCGGGCGCAGGTCATGATCCTGCCGATGATTCACGCTGTCAGTTGCTGCGTGGGCCAAATCGGTCGTGCACCCCACTGCCGCTGCGTGCGCCGCGGGAGACGACCTCGTCCGCGAACTCATGGGTCACAGTCCGAGCCCAATTGTCGGCCAAGCGACGCCCCAATCTTGAGCTATCGGCCCATCACCACCCACCGCAACACACCCTCATCTGACCATCATTAATATTATTATCATCATCATCTTCATCATTAATGCATCCCACCACATCCGTAGCACCAAACAAAATATTGCCACCCATCCTCAATTCACCCCCCCAAAAAGTCTCAGAATCGCCGAGGAATGACGACATGCGGGAAACATGATCCGTGCAACACGACCTACTCCACCGTCGCCAATTTCCTGCGGATAGGGCGGGCGAGCAGTCGCGCCTGGGCCTGTGCGCCCCCAAAACGATGGCGATCAGTGCGCCAAATCCTCCGCAACGCTGGTGGAATGCGCAACCTACGTCTGTGCTTCCTTCAGCGCGCGACGCCTGCGAGCAGAGCCATGACCCCGAAATAGCTGTCTGCATGATTAGCTTGGTCATCAGGAACAGCAAACTCCAACATCTTGGTCAACGCCGTATCGGATGTCCTGCCGGCGCCTACAAACTCCAATCGGAAAATCATGGCTAAACACAAAGTCCATGTGGAAGTTTCCAGTCCGTCTCAGCACTTAGGCATCCAGCGGCGACACGCTCGAGGACGAGGCTAAAGCTTCATGTTGACATCATGTGCTTGTGACCACGAAGCTGGCATGACCAAGAATCCTTGGTGATTCCAGATGATACCAAAGCGAGATGAAATCACTTACACAGCAGCAGCGGAAATCCATTCCTGAGTCGACATGAACTCTCTCAACTCAGGCGTCACCGTGACCATCCATAGCTCAGCACCGCAGATAAGAGCAATCACCACAAGACGTCCGAGTACGCTCGGAATCATGGCAAATGCCATGAGGGGAAGTGTAAGGGTCAACGGGAACCAGACCGCGGCCGAGTGATGATGCCTGACATTGTGATTGGTGGTTGCAGATGACTTGTGTGAAACAGCAACGAGATCCTGCTCCCTGGCAAGGAATCGGGTTTCAGCATAGTCTATTGGGGTGCGCTTGTCCATCCACGTGCGGTACGCCTGGACATCCTCTGCAGTAGTGGGGTCGAGTTCCTTCAGCAGGGTGTTGAAGGAACACAAAGCCTGGTCTAGACCGTGTTAGAAACATGCCATCCATCGGTGAACGACAACAAGACACCATTCCAGTGCAAGCAGCCGGTTTAAATTGAGAGGGGCAACGAAACTTACTATACTGCCCCAACTTCTGAAAGATGCGTCCTAGCAGTTCAGTTCTCCTGTAGTGTGATTCACCACCAAAGCGAGCGTCTCCTCGCCTAGACCCTGGATATGAACGACCAGACTCGTCCCTGAGGGTCGTTTGCGCTATCACTTCATCAAGATGGCGAAGATCCTCCTCCATCTCACTGACCTCGTCCTGTAAGTGGAGTAGGACACGATGATTAAGATGCTCAAACTTCCGGTACATGGGTACAATACGTCCCTTGCTACCCTTGGCTGAGCGCTTGCTTCCGGTCGAAGTTGGCTGGCTCAGCTTATCAGCCAGCAGTTCATAACCGAGCAGAGTTGTCCTGGAGAGGTCTGGACCAGGAGCATGCGTTTGATACACTGGCGGTTGGCCGAAGTGAGGTGGAAACGGTGCAGGCATCTGCTGCATGGCTTCTCCAGGAGGTCGCACTGTCAATGGGAATGCATGATTCCTTTCTGGGGACTGATGGGGTGAGTATCCTATGGGAAGCGGGGCAGGCATTGGAGGTACAGGAGGCCATGCCAGCGAAGGGCCTGCTGTGGCATGTGGAGCAACTGGAGATACACCTGAGTATGCTCGAGGGCTGTACAAAGGCATCGGTTGATGTCCAGCGGAAGCATCTACACCGAACTGGAATTCCCTTTGCGGCTGAGGGCTTTGAAGAATATGATTGGCGAGGTTCCTTTCCTGTTGTCTAAGACGTCTTGTGTGGGGATCACTTGGTCGCGATGATGTTGATGGAGCCGTGGGTGGGGGAACCTTGTTCAGGGTAAGACTGGACGCGTGACCCAGCTCAGCATGGTTAGTATGCGCATCATCGTCGTGCTCTTCTTCACTCTCTGTCTCACTTGCTTCTTCGCCACTCTCTTTCTCCTCTTGATCTTCGTCCTGGTCCTCACCTTCGTCACTGTTGTTGCTGTCGTCTTCGTCCTCACCTTCATGGCCGTGCACGAAACTACTTGCATACAGTGGTGCTCCAGGTTGACGGTAATCACGGCCTTGATAATGGAAATCCTCATTGTCTGACTTGCGCATTGAGATTGGTGAACTCGTGGGCGACTCTACCTCATGTGGGAAAGTCCCTGCTGTTGATGATTGATCATTGTTAAGGCGGGTGTCACCTGATGAGGAGGAGGAGGAGGAGGAGGATGCTGTTGTTGGCGGGGTCATGTGGTGGGTGTCGTCACTGACAATGGAATTGGCTTTCGAGTCGGGCCGTAGGAATTGGAATACATCAGCTTGAGGAGCGTCCATATTGGCCAGTGTTTGAGGGTTCAAAGCTACCTGAGATGTGGCTCCTCGCCCTTGATATGGTGGTTCAAGAGTCATCTTCTGGCTACCGTTATCATGAGATCTTCGCGTCACGGTCGAGTTGCTACCCCCTGATGTACTTGATTGTTGTGTTACGCCAGAGTCGACTGATATCAGAGATGAATTCGATAGGTTAGCAAGGCTATCAGGATGCCGCTGTGAACTGCCGTGTTTCTGACGCTCACGAGATCGGTCCACAGCGTCGTCTTCAATGTGTCGACGATTCCGTGATTTTGATCCAATAGCTGAACTGATTGTAGAGCTACCACGGCTCCTAGAAGCTGTGCTTGCTTTTCCTTCTCTTATCTGACTCAGCTTCGGCAGAAAGCCTGCTGTGTCATTCGCCTCATGGAAGTCCTCTCGCTCTGGCCGCAATACGGCAGACGTTTCTGTATAGCCCGAATCGCGTCTAGTAACCTTCTTCAGCGTGTTTTGCGATGCTTTGGCCCGTTTGTCGCTTCCACTATTGGATTCGACGCATGGTGGTGAGGCTGATAGTGGGGGGTTGTTTGTGCTCGAGTTGGTGCGAGAAGGACGACGTCGTGTGTGGGAGGCACTCTGAGGCTGCGTTCCCAATGTGCCGTTCAGGCTGTCAAAGTGGTACTGGGGATTGCCCTGGGCGGGGCTCTGGTGTCGTGAGGGCGGAGGAGCGCCCCCAGCAAAGTACCTGCGGTCTGACTATATCACCACGCACACAACGTCAGTACCAGTAGGCATAGCTTAGAGCGATGCATGTGAGGTGCATCGCTGCTCTACCCACCATCTTGTGGTATTTGCAGGGCTGCACTGGTGCCAGCGGATGTCGCGGTTGCGTCAGTGTATCTGATACTGTCGGCGGTGGTCCGGTATGGAGACGTCAGCCGTGGAGGGCAAGTAAATATCGACTGTGACGCAAGGTGCGATTGCGTGCATGCTGGAAGCGATCACGAGCGTACGTTGTGCTACGAGAGAGGCTCAGGAGGGCATCGAAGCAAGCAACAGCCCGGGCGTCGTACTCCTAGCCGCAAGCCGAAGCAAGCTGGCAACGTGGGATTTGGGAGGGGAAGCCTGGGCGCATCACCGACTGGACGAAGCAAATATTGTGGCAAGGGAGTTCAGCCAGTCAGTCACCGCCTCGTCAACGCACGAAGGTGCCTCTTGTTTGTGGGTGGTTATGCGGAGGTATGGGTCGTGAGCCAATCACGTTGCATAGACTCCGAATCAGCGAGGTGCCTTCACATGCGGACCCATCACCACGCGCCACCTCACCCACCATATTCTGCCACCATTCTACGGCGCTTCCATTTCGAACGACCTGCATACATGTACAGTGCCGCTGGAGACACTGCTGCCGTTCTGTTCTGCGATTCTGCGATGCCATGCTGCTCATACTTTGGAAATTATCTACTCGCCCGCGGCCACGTCGACGAACTACTGCAAGTCAGACCAGGGTGTCCTGTGGTGCGGTTCAGTTCATGCCCCATCGGTTCTTTTGTGAAGGCCCGACATTCGAGTTGGGGTCCCTTGAGCAACATGAGGCTCTACACCTCAGGCTTGGGCTCCAACGCAGCGTTTCAGGCTGCAAGGCGAGTTTCTTGGAAACGTACACTGTTGCAGTCGAATACATTCACAGTACTGTCATGGATGTTCAGTGTAGAAACATGTCGCTAAGTACATGGACCTGGTGTACAGGGAAGCTGCTACGTCGACTGTACACAATGTTCGTACATTCTCATCCACCTTCAAGGACACGCTCCGCCGCCCCAAACTATGACCCGGTATCTTACATCCCACATAGGACAGACGAGAATGTCCTCCCCCCTCAAAACCTGCTAATATCTCTCCCAAATACCCAATTCACAGCCCAATAAACCGGCACCAGAATCTTATTTCTCCAACTCACAGTCTTTGTTAGATATGCACCGCGCCATATCATCCACGCAAGATATCCCTGCAGCCTCCCACCACCGCCTCCCTGGAACAGCGCGTCCCAATTCCCAATATACGCAAGCGTACCTAGATCCTTGTACGTGAAAGCAGTCTTGTCGAAGTCACCTTTGTTCAATCGTTTCGTCAGCCACAACGCTTTTTGCGATGCAACTTGTGCTGTGGCGGGATAGCTGGTATCTTGTATTATGCCGCAGTCGCCGAGCGCGAAGACGTCGGGATGTATGGCCTCTAGTCCTTTAGATTCAAAAGTTGATGGTTCGAGTTTGATGCGTAGGCGATCGTCGGTGATTATGGAACCTGATCGTGGGTGCTTCTTCACCTTCCATTTGACGTCTGTGGAGGGCGTCGTGTCTGCTGATGCGTCAAGGAGCTGGATATTATCTGGGGCTTGTCGAACGTCGTCGAGTGACTGGGCCACAAAGGGATTTTGCATGAGTCCAGTACCTGGCCCTGTCAGTAGTGCTCACATACATACAGTGCAGTGGAAGACTTACTCCAGACACACATCCCCACGCCGGTCTCGCCTTCTTCCTTGACCTTGATGGTAAACAGACGGTAGTCGTTAGCATCTTGGGACACCGTCCGTTCAGCTGGAGCTCCTAGCCGTAATGACTCTACGTGGTGGCTAGTCTTGATATCAATGCCTCTGCGCTTGAACTTCTGGGATGCGTATTTGGCCAGCTTTTCATCAAACATTGGCAGTACCTTCTCCGCGACGTCGTAAACAGTAATCTTGTGGTACTGGATGAGCTCAGGGTAGATCTTGGCAAGGTCCTCGTTGATAAGATCGTGGAGTTCAGCACTAAACTCGATTCCCGTTGGCCCTCCGCCTACAATGGCAAAGTTCAAGAGCTGCCGCCTCATCTCATCCGAAGTTGTCGGTAGTGCTGCTCCTTCAAAGCATGCTAACAGCCTGTTGCGGATTTTCCGAGCATCACCGACATCTTTGAGGAAGAAAGCATGCTCCTTGACACCAGGGGTGCCAAATGTCTGGCTGTAGCAGCCAACGGTAACAATCAACTTGTCGTAGGTCATGTCGAACTGCTTTCCCTTCTCTACATCTGCTTTCCTCGTCATCGCTCTCTGCTCTTTCGATTCTCCAGCATGCCGGTCAGAAGTCGGTGCCATGCCCTGCAAAGGATCATCCACAGCCTCTTCAATCGTAATCGTCTTGTTCTTGAAGTCGACATCGTCTGCCCATCCTTGGACGAAATTGACTCGGGTCCTTTTACTTCTGACGGGTTCTAGCGCTGTGCGGAATTCCAGAGTCCCAACTGCCGTCGATGCAAGCAGTGGTGTGAAAGCAAAATAGGATCTTGGAGATACAACCACGGCTTGAAACTTCTTCGGGTCAAGACCTCGCGCGACGGTGAAGCCAGCCCATCCTGATCCTAGGATGACTACGCGCTCTCGGTCTGGATTACATAGTCAGCCTTCCAATTCTATGGAATGCTTTCCATAGATGAAGCCTCCCAATCCTACACAAATCAACATACCATCTCTCCCCTGGTCCAGCTGATCGATCGTAATCCCTCTACGCTGCTGAATCGGGAAACCTCTGCCTAGCACCCTTGTACCAGCCCTGTACCTTGATGCTCCTCCCTCCGACACAATGTCCATGACACCAATCGTCAATCGTGTCAAGTGCTTTGGAGATTGCATCATGATTTTGAATTGGTGCCTGAACAGAATTGGACCGCAAAGTAATATTTCTGAACGCGACGGTTCACTTTTATCGATGTGCCCTTGCGCTCGGGTGGCTGCGGGACGGAAGTCCGCCGTGATGACGCACCGGCGCTGCAAAGTTGACGACGCCGAGGGTTAGGCCGAATAGTAACACTTTGGTCATGAGGGAGGGACTGAGGGAGCGTCGTGTGTGTAGCTGTGACAATTTGTAAGCGTAGTGATTTTTGATGATTTTAATGGCCTTGTGTGGTTTCTCGTTGCGTGAAAGGATTGTAACGCTGCCGCCGAGTCCTTCGCATACAGCTTTTTGCAGCTCCATAGAACATTCCGACTGGGCCTCGTGCTTCACTCAAGTCTGTGCATGTTCACTCCATAGACTACGACGCCAAGTTGCCGTCTTACTCTTCAAGTCCTCCGTTCTCTTTTCGTGGATCAAGATTAAATGCACCGACTGTATTTCGTCGCTTCCTCCTGTAGAGTTTGATCCCCATCGATTCTATGAACAACCCGAAATGCGCCTAACTTCTACTTGGAAACATATCGAGAATACATCGCCAGCAGCCTACAAAAGTGTATCACCCAGAGCGCAGCGAACGATTGAGCATCCAGCACGGACGGTATCACCAGCGCCTTCCTCATCGAGGCTTGGGTTAACCTCCACGAGATCCAATGCGATCAAAGAGCCAGTCTCTGCTACGCATTCGGCAATGAAATCCCCCTCGCGCAGAGTCAGACCTCCTCGCACTGGCGTGCCGGTACTGGGTGCCCACATGGGGTCCAGAGCATCCACATCGAAGGAGAGATGGATAGGTGTGTCGCTACCAATCCAGCCCAAAGCCATGTCCATAATCTTGCCGATACCGTGCCTACGTTAAAATTAGCCTGACCGTCTTGTTGTTTGAGGCGAAAACGACTGTACCTGTCAATATCGTGCATCGAAAAGGCCTTGATGCCATGCTCTCTGAGAATCTTCTTCTCACCCCTGTCGATGTCCCGCAGACCAATGTAAACAAGCTTCTTCAGGCTCAGTTTGTGCTCATCCTTGATCCAACCAAATACGTCTTCCCTCTTCTCCTGCGCAAGTCCAGTCAGGAAAGCTACAGGCATGCCATGGATGTTTCCACTGTCCGATGTCTCGGGTGTATTAATATCAGCATGTGCGTCCACCCAGATAACAGCAATCTCGCGGCCCAGTCTCTCCCGGATAGCCTTTGCAGTGCCAGAGATCGTACCAATAGCAATGGAATGGTCGCCTCCCAACGTGAGGACGAGCTTTCCGTCTTTGGCGTGGTTGTATACTTGATTGCTGACTTCCTGGGTGACTGCGCTGACGAACTTGGGTTGCTTCATTCCTCGGAAGTCAGGGTCGTCTGTTTGGCGGAACTCGGAGTAGTTGTGCACTTTGCCATCGTAGGAGACGTTGTATTCCAGATCTTCTTCTAGTTGCTTGATCAGACCGTTCTCGATCAGGGCCATGGGTGCGGCATCGACACCAGCTTTGGGCTGCAGAAGATCATAAGTCAGAGGGACGCGGCTGTGACTGGTGAGCCTACCTGGCCGCCGCTGAAGCCGACTGCGACAACTCCGAGCTCATTGCGAGCCGGGAGGAACTTCGGTTGTTGTGACGGAGCGGAGGTCATTGTGTGGGTTGTGCTGGGAGCGACGTTAATTTTGCGATTCATAGTGAGCCGAAGTTAAAGACGACCATGTGTGCGCTTGCGGCCGCCGTCAAAGGAAAGCGACTTTCGCGTGTTTCCAAGAGGAAACAGCACAGCCCTGTTATAACAGAACTAGGCTACTTACCTGTTGCAGGTGATTTGCGGGAATAGTTGTCTATGGTATTGTGCAGAGCGAGGATAGTGTAGGCACAGCAAATATACGACGTTTGATGAACAGTGAGTGCAACGAGGCAAAATCGCGAACACTTTTGGGGAAGCCACAAAGTCAGGGCATTCGCGGCCTTTTATCTCTGCGCTGGCTCGCTCTTAGGTAATTGCGTGTCGCTGATTTTTTCACCATCGCGAAGACCTGTACTTAGGGGAACTGGGAGGTGAGGCTCTCGTGTGCACCTGTACTTAAGGGAAAACGCTTTATCTAGGAGATCAAAGAGCCCCCACTCAGAGCCCCAAGCGCCGAAACGCGATTTCGCATCAGGGAGGTGGCAGATGCGGCCGTGGAGGAACCGGCAGCACTCCTCTTTGGAGATTGGCATGAGGATGATACGTGTAACAGGGCATGATACATGTTGTAGACCAGACGAGATGCTTGTGTATTGCCATTGCCAGTGCGTGAATGCCAGCCCACTGTACCTTGGTAGACGCCCGTAATTGGCCGGCACGCCGCCCAGCCAGTCCGTGCGCAGCTAGTCAGGCCGGGTCTCTTCGGCTGATCTGGCTGAAGAAACATCTCACCAGCCGCTCCCACACGAAATCAGCTGACTGTCCAACCATGGCTGAAGGATGGTGACACGATGCCCTACTACGACTCATACTCGTGTATACGCCACAATACACAACGCAACCGAAACATTGTACAGCACCCCGCCTTTGAAGGAAAGGGGCTGCCATCAATCACTGCCTACCCTGGGGGACTGCAGCATCTTGCCGAAGACGCAGTCGCCTGGAGCTCTGTGGTCGCGTCAGTGCCTGCACACGTTGGTAGACGACAAAAGTACCACTGGACTATCTGGTAGCTTTCATGTCCTTCACGGCGAAACTGACGCCGGCGATCCGTTCTGTCAGAGGCTCCTGGCACCTGCACTGCCATGTCAAACCAGGAGTCGATTCGAGTCGGAACGGTATATCAGCTGTGACAGAGGACGCGGTCAAAGTCTGCGTAGCCGCGCAAGCCAAAGGAGGGGAGGCAAACGATGCAGTTCTGCATGTCATTCGCTGCGCGCTCAAAGCGAGGCGTGACGATGTTACAATTGTACGAGGCTTGCAGAGCCGTGTCAAAATAGTAGCTGTGAGCAGTCTGGAATTAGGGGATATACCGACAAACTCTGGAGTGCAACGTGTTAAGCGGTCACTTTTGAGCGCGTCATGCACATACTGAGCTATCGTGTATACATTTTACGTAGCTACCCTCGGAGATTATGTTTACATTATCCAGCAGGTTCGTCATATCACATTACATCCTTCATGATTCGTATTTTCCTCATCCAGCATCCATCACTTCCTTTTGACCATTCCATGTTTCAGGAACTTCTAGTACTGCCATGCACCAGCCTGGTCGGTAGCAACTAGAAGTCATGTTAGCAAACAATCCATCTCATACAGTGGTACAATTTACTTACCAGTAAGAGCACTGAAGCCGAGACAGTCGGCACCAAAAGCGGGGCCATCAGTCACTTGGCCGAAGACCTGGTAACCCTGACCCTCGCCAGCTGGGCAAGCAACGAAGCCAGTCTCGAAGTTGAGATGTCCGAATTGCGAATCGCCAGTAGGTGCCTCCCTGCTGAACTGGTCCACGATGCTGCCTGAGGGGATAGCGGCAGAGTGAGCGATTGTGTAGGAGAGAGCACCGCCTGGCGCAACGTAGACCTGCTGTCCGCCAGGTACTACAACGCCCATTCCTAGAGTCTTGTCACCACCAGCAAGAACGGTTTCGTTGCCTGGTGGGCAAGCGCTGCCAACTTGTGCAACAGGGCAGTAGGACGTGGGGCCAGGGCCACCAAGGTAGAACTTTCCGCCACGAGCGGTGAGGGATTGAAGGTGGATAGGCGAAGCGCTGCGAGCAGAGATGACGCCGAAGTAGCCTGTTGGTGCTGGCGCTGCGGGAGTCGAAGACGAAGTTGGGACCGGGGCAGGGCAAGCACCCGCCATGGCACCAATGATGAAAGAAGTGAGAGCGACGGTGTACTTCATGTTGGCGAAGATGTAATCGGTCGAGGTAGTGTTGCAGCGAGTGTGTCGGAAGGCTGGACCGTAACCTTGGAATTAAGAGAAAAGTCGGTAGTTGGTTGAGGTCTGAGTTGATGGAGATAACCGTTGCTGGGAGTACGCCTCACTTATATACCACAGTATACATCTTGCAGGCAATCCCTCCAGCCTCAATACCGCTAACTGCTCGTCAGTGTCGTGTATGCACGTTCACCAGCCCAGCAGCGCAGTCCTCCACTGTACCCACCGAGGGACGCCTGCGTCACAAGTGGCCATCAACCACCTCGCATGTGGTCAAGCGCTGTTAGTATGTAGCCCAAAGAGTAATTGGACCAGTCGAACGTTGCATCGTTGCATCCAGTCTGTAGCACGCCAATCACGAACACGGGCGGGATCAGCAATACCCATGGAACAGAGGGCAAGAGATGGTGATGTAGCCTCGTATTGGGTCACAAGATCGTTGTTAGGAAGCACCAAACGGGTTTCGCTCGGAGGCTTTTAGCCTTAGCCGAACAGACAGGCATGTAGAAGGTGTATTTTTGGGCATATTGGTTATCGATAGTCAGTGACGATGATGCAAGTGGGTGATATTCTCAATTCGGCATCTGGCGATCGAGCACTCCGGCCCAATCAAGTGTCCGGGGAGGTCTGTCTCCTTCGTCTTGATAGTTCGTCCGCATTCGTGTGGACACGTCGCCGTGTACTTGGAGTGCGAAAAGAGCGGCTCGAGAGACCTTGCGCAGGGATATGATGTCCTTGTTTCGATTACCAACACTTAAGCTCTCGTGTAGCAAGCGTACGGGAAAGCCCTTACCCCAGATTGCCTGCAGTACTACGATGCTGACCGCCAAGGACATCGCTCCGAGCATGCGCGAATTTTGGAAGAGGGCCGGTGCTTTCTCAGTGCTGACGTTTAGCTCTTTGTTGGAGGGCGTGTTGCAATGGTTTTTGATCGGTTGAGCTGATGTGCACGCCTCCGGTACCATCCAGGACGGGTGCCCCAGGAAAGTTGGACGATGTCATTGGTACCTTGCGGTACTCGCCGCTACGCTTGTAACGCTGACAGAAACAATATCGCTAGGACCAATATAGAGTGCCCAGCCAACGGGCAGTGCGGCTCTCCGTGGTAGCGGATTCGCACCGTCTGCAAGCTGCTGATGGTACACCAGAAAGCTACCAAACGCCTGTCATCCACGTAGCATTCTGCGCGTGGACGCTCAGGCCTGTCGCCTTGCGATCTCAGATTGGGAAGGCCCGAAGAAATACCGGTCGACCACGGTCCCGCCCCTCTGCAGTAGCGAGGGTACAAACAATTGGCATCAAGATTCTTTCGTTCCTAGAGTACTGATATCTGATATTCCTAGCATTGTGGAGACGCAACAAACGCATTGCCTCGGCACTGTGCCGAGGTGCCCCGCTGTAATATGGAGAAGGACCCTCATCCGGCCCGCAACGTTATGCCGTGCAGCGATATACAGCGCAACTTCCTCATTGGCGTCATATCCGATAGTTCGAGTCTTCAATTATGCTTCTCAGCATATCGATTCCTTCGTGTCGAAGGTTTGCAGCGACATGGCAGCGGTGAATCAGCCTATACTGCTCCCGTGTCTTTGTAAATATTCTTTGCAAGGAGTTGGATGATCATTCTACATACATCTACATCTACGTCTACATCCAGAGACATAGCTTCCCACTCGCGGTGCCAGCTGCAACCCAGTCTAGCGTTGGATGAAACTTTGCAACAGCTGGTACGGCCGTAATGCCTTCGCCTCCAAGCTGCGCAAGCTGTTGCCCCTTTGCGGTGTAGATATCGACGAATCGATTCATATTGCCAATGCAGAAACGCTGGACATTATCTTGCGGAAACTGCTGCCACTGGGCTCGTAATCTGCGCGCGGGAGTTAGCAAAAGTTTGCGCCACGGTAGCTACATGATTACACATACATGGTTACCCAACGCCCGGTCTGATTGTTGTGAGGTACAACAACTGATGGCTTCATTTCGGCTTCAGACAATTCTGAGCCCACTTTCCAGTCGGCACAATTTCCAAAGTCGTGAATCTTGATCGTATCGTCGTACGAAGCTGTCGCTACCTGGCCGGCTGAATTCCACGCAGCATGAGAGACGGATAGCCTACTCTCATGCTCGCCAACTAGAGCAGGCAGACGGCCGTCTCCCTTGCCAGTAATTTTCCGAAGGTCCCAAATCTTGAGTGTGCGATCTAATGATGCGGTGGCGACCAGATGTGGATAGAGAGGGTGTAAGGTGAAGCCTCCTATTTTCTTGTCGGACAGCTGGAATATTTGCAACCCAGCAGCCTTTTCAGAAGGCGTGCGCATATCGTAAATACCAAATTGACCGTCTAACGTCGAGAAGTATAGTATGTTGGCATCGTCTTTTGAGATTTCGAGTCCTGATAGCGGTTGCTCATCGTTTGCATCGGTTGGAGCATACACTTCAACTGCCACCCCTTTTGCGAGATCTAGCTTCCGTACTGTGGAATCGTAAGATGCTGAATAGAGCGCATTCGCGTCGTGAGGACTGAATTGGAAAGTATGTATCGTTCGTGTGTGAGGCTTCAGTGTAGTGATTGTAGGTCCCTCCCCGTCGGCGTCCTCATCATCCTCTTGTTTAATCTCCGCAACTTTTTGAGAAGCGTCGCATATGCCAAGGTGTCCCAACTTGTCACCCGCAAACACGAGAGGTTTGTCTGTAGTCGGATGTAGCCCCATGGCATATATGCGCTCCGGTGTAATCTTAATCTCATTTGGCTCGAAATCTTCCCACAGTTCTAGCCCACTCATCTTTTCCCTCAGTGCTCGAAGCTCTTTATCCGTTGTCTCCTTGACATTGTCGTAATCGAATGTGCGCGCATACGGATTCGCAGGTCCAATGGATAGAAAATTTCCATTCTTGTCCCAGTCTTTACCAGCAACCACAATGTCGCTGAAGTTGAATGCATCACTAACACGTTGCCTCTTTGCGCGATGTGCCTCGTTCAGCGCAACGTATTCCTCTTCAGCTTTACGTTTCGCTTTCTCGCTATCCGCTTCAATGCCTTTCAGACGAGACGATGTCCGCCGCGGCCCTATATCCTCTTCCTTTATCTTCTTTGGTGCAGGCTTCCTTGACTTTGCCTTGGACGCGACGGATGACGTCTTTGCTTTCCCAGCGGGACCCAATCCAGCTTGCGCCGCCTCCATTTCGAGGTTGCGCAACAAAGCTTGGGTCTTCGCAATGTTTTCTTGTCGTTTGCGCTCATACTCGCTGAGCTCCACATTCTTTCCGCGCGCCATTGCTGCTACAAGTCACCTCTATCGTGCGTAGTGTCGCGCTTTTTGTGTCCCAGGTTGTAGGGATTCAAGTTCGCGTGCGATTGAAGGGAAGTCACAAGCGGGTTAACCACCCCAATCATTCGTGGTACTGGTATTGGGTCCAAGATGGTTCGAATGTATCTCAAGTGTTGGACCAAAATTGTGAAGTTGACAGCATTGAGAAGTTTCAAACGCGAACGGCCGAGACATTTTGCCACTACTACACTCCACGTCCTCGACGCGTCTGTCACGTGCTGACGCGTCGAACCATGATATATCCCAAATGTCTGCTCAGTGATTCCAAAACCACCATATCAGCGGCGTCGACTGCTGGGATCGTACGTGGGATCCGTCTACCCAAGCTACGTGCAGTAGTGTGCAGACGAACACAAATTGTATGTTATGTGTACATGTGGTTTACAGATCGATAATTCAAAGCGATCGATAGTCGCTTGGCAGCCCCAGAGATCTGCGGAGGTTACGTTGACTCTCCGCATCGATGCATCTACACACCTGCAATCACCCGCCATGACATCGACACGGATCTTGAGCCCACTCTCTGGCGCTATTCGAGCTACCTCATGTCGCCCAACAGCTGCCTGGCGACAGAGAAGCTTTTACCACTCATACGATTATGCGCAACCGCCACCTTTTCCTCCCGCTGAGTCGGCTATTCTATCCGCCGCATATGCACATGTACCACGCCTTGGCTTCACACACGATGCGCTGAAGCTTGGTGCCAGCGATGCAGGGTATCTGGATGCTTCGACGAACCTTCTGCCACGAGGTGTATACGATCTTGTCAATTACCATTTGGTCACACAACGGTTAGCACTGCAGAACAGCGTTCAATTCCCCGATGAGGCTGCAACTGGAAAAAAGTTGGGTGTAGGGAGCAAAGTACGGACTTTGATTCTGGCACGGCTGCGGGCGAATGAGCCGATGATACATCGATGGCAAGAGGTGGGTAGATGAAGGGGATTGCATGTCCTGCTCATATACTCATATCTGATAGGCACTCGCGATCATGGCTCAGCCAACGTACGTACCGGCCTCGGTGAAAGAACTGGCGAGTCTTGCGGACGAGATTTGGTTCTTGTCGGGGGACCAGAGCGTCGATAGCAGCTGGTATACCAAGCGAGCAACTTTGTCTGCGATTTACTCGTCCACTGAGGTCTACATGACTCAAGACAAGTCACCGAACTTTGTCGAGACGGAACAATTCTTGGACAACCGACTCGGAGACCTCGTGAAGATTGGAGGCTTGATGGGAGGCTTGAACGAATGGCTCAATTATACGGGACATTCTACCATCAATGTGCTGAGGAGCAAGGGTGCACGCTTTTGAGAAATGTTATCGGTGTGCTCTGACTCTAATTGAACATGATTCGCGTCGTAGTAGATTGATTACAGGCAGTTTCGAGGTGCACATGGAATTCGTGGATGCTACCGTATAGGGACCACCATGGGTTGTTGTAGATGTGACTTGGAGAGCCGCGAGCTACTGCTCACGCGGGAAAAAGCTCGTTACGTCGACAGGTATCTCGCGTCGCAAGTCTAAGTTGCGAGCAACGATAGCGTTATACGCTACTTGTAGTGTGGTATGCCGTGGGGAGGGCTGCCACCTCATTGGGTTGACATGATACTCATCGGCACGGTAGACGGGTCGTAGAGCAGAGTTGGGTGTATGTGGTAGCCTGGAACTGGTTCGTGCGGTGAAGAGGTCCGATGCATTGCTTCCAAGATGCCCCCCCCCCTCTGCAAACGTCGCACGTCGATCGCGCCGACTCTACTGGCTCAAGGTGGGCTCACTCTCCAGGAGTCGTCTTGCTGTGGAGTATGACACAGATTGCGAGTGGGGTTGCCCACACAAGGCGTCTTCGATCACCGATGGCAGGCTGGGAGCAGGTCATTGGAGCAAGGAGATGCAGTGGCCCGTGGGCGGGCCCCTCTTCACGACGGGACCAGGCGCGATGAGCACCTCGCACACGATCCGAGGGCGTCTCGACAAACGAGCCTAAGCCGGCGGACGCTGAGGATGACTGGAGCAGAGAAGAGCGCTCTACTCGTACTCGTAGGCTCGTAGGACCGGCGGGCGCTCAGGGTCCAGCATCTCGATGCGCGATGGCAGGCCGGTGGCTCTAGAGTAGAAGGCTGTGGCTCCATGACCTCATTCCTGGTGCAACTCGAGCGGCGGGAGGGCCACGGCGAGCGGGACGACTCGATGTCGAGTAGAGTCTCGAGCCGCCTGTGGATCGCGATCGAAGCCGCCACACGGTCGCAGCTGGGGACAGGCTCGCGTGCTCTGCGGCGAGCGCAGTGCTCTGGAACCAGCACCAGCGTCCAGACGCCAGGCCGTGAAGCAATCCGGCCATGGCCGAGGGGACGGGCAGCCAGGCGCATCGACGATGCAGCAGGCTGGTCGCAGCCCGGGAGCGCCTGGCGGCTGGCCCACCTGCAGCTGTCCACGGTGTCCACTGCCCGTCCAGCCCGCCGTCGTTGCGATCCTCACGGCGGCGCTTGGCACTGCGCAAATCGAGCACATGGAGCTCATCGACCCACGCTCCCACGGCGACGGTGATGCCCTCCGTCGCTCGCCCTCCAGGGCCTCGCCGTGCCCGCCACTCTGGCCATGCCATGCCATGCCTCGCATCCGCACCGCTCCACCACCAGCGCTGCCACACACGCCCGCCCGCCCGCCTCA
Organism: Plenodomus tracheiphilus IPT5; assembly: GCA_010093695.1. Taxonomy (NCBI): domain Eukaryota; kingdom Fungi; phylum Ascomycota; class Dothideomycetes; order Pleosporales; family Leptosphaeriaceae; genus Plenodomus; species Plenodomus tracheiphilus. The sequence goes on from MU006352.1 coordinate 84,517, forward strand.
CCATCCCCGAGCCCATCGCCCTGACGACACGCCCGGACGACACGCCCGCGCAGCCCTCTCTCTGCACAACCCTCCTGAGCGCGAGCAGCCGGCGCATATGGGGACTGCCCCCCGCCGACACATCCAGCCGTGACGGCACCCCGTCCACCTCGCCATGAACGACCCCCCGCGCCCCGCGCCCATGTCTGCCCACCAGCACCCCCGCCGCCCGCCTGCCCACCAGTCCGTCTCCCTTCGACACAGTCCGCCTGCGCCGCGCACCCGCTCCAAGCCACGCAACCCACGAAAGCCCCCCACTGCGAGCTCCCCCAACACGGCGAGCGACAAGGCGAACCCGCCGTCGAGTGTCTCGCCGAAGCTTCTCTCCAACGCGCTCAGCTCGGGCGAGAGCAGCGACGCCGCCGCCTGGTTCGAGAGCACCAACAAGCATGCTCTCCAGAGCACTGCCTCGTTCAACGAGAGTAGGTCCACCCCGTGTGCCCCTCCACCACGCAGCCAAGACTAATGCTGCAGTCGCAGATGACCCGCCCTTCTTCCTTCGCAATGCCTCTTCGTCGGAAACACCGCCAGAGGGCTCTCATATCCTGGGCCAGTCTGGCGTTCCCTACCGGCCTCACCTAGCACTGGCCGCTACCGATGGCAGCAGCACCGAAGACTTCCGCAGCGTCATTGACGACCTGACCGTGGTGAACAAGAAGCTCAAGCAAAAGTTGAAAAAGTACGAGAGAATGTACGATGCCCACCTGCAGGAGGAGAAGCTGTTCGAGGTGCGCTTCCACGGCCTGCCTGACCACAAGAAAAAAGAGCTCGAGGAGACCCTGCGCAAATTCGCATCCGAGTTGGACGACGGCGTGTCCACCGACTATCCTCAGATCCAATCGCATGCCCCTACGCTCCAAGTACACAACACCGTCTCGTCCACGTCTCGCTTCGCCGAGTCCGGTTACGCCTCTTTGTCTGCCTCAGGCCAGAACTCATCTGCGCACTCGAACCTGCAGGAGAAGGATCGACGCAAGCTCAGCAAGTCTGCCTACAATCGCCAGCAGCAAAGTATCCAGTCCTACCTGCACGACATTCCCTCCGGACTTTTGCCCAACAATAACGCACCCATGACAGACAAGTCAAGAAAGAAGTTGGTAGTGAGGCGTCTGGAGCAGATTTTTGCTGGTAAAATGTCTGTGCCTGGAAATCACCCACAGCCCATGCAACAAGAGGAGGTTGCCCAATCAGCGGCCACTGCCGACCGAGAACAACGGGAGGCAACTGGGCAATTATTCAAGCCCGAGGGTACGCGCGAGGCTCGCATCAGATCTGAAAAGGGTACCCAGGAATCCGATGCCCTAGACCAGACCGAATCAACACAGGCGTTTCTTCCCGTCTTCCAGTTTGGTGAACAGGATTTTGTAGGCTCCGGGTTGTCTCCAGATCAACGGCCCACTCGCCCACTTGACTTGGACCTCCACAGGGCGCAGGTGCCCACAGAGAATATGGACTACATCCGCCATCTTGGCTTCACGCCACCTGATATGGATACCGGTGACGAACAATTGACTGGGCATGGCTGGATATACCTAAACCTACTCATCAACATGGCTCAATTACATACGCTCAACGTTACTCCGGATTTCGTCAAGGACGCACTACACGAGTACAGCGCTCATTTAGAAATGTCACGCGACGGACGCAAGATTCGGTGGAAAGGAGGCCAAGATGTAACGGTGCATAGTGGTGGAAGCTCTTCGGATTACTATAGTGGCGCATCACCAGACGAGCAGAGTGTCGCTAGATCTTCGGCCAAGAGCAACAAGACTGCTGTCAGTGGAGACAGTAGTGAAAGCACCGCGGATCCCGAGCAAAAGGCAAGGCGGCTATTACGACTCAAGCGCGAAGACGAGCAGAACAAGTTTGCTTATAAGCCGATGTTCTTCCATAAAGAGGAGTCCGATGACGAGGATGATTTCGATGTTGAGTCAACGAGCGGTTCGATGCCCCAGCCGCAGCCAGCCGGAAACTCATCGGGCTTTGGCAGCTCAGCTGTGCAAGGTTCTCCGTCGAAGCCAAAGCCAAGACGCGATGATGGCCCCATGATCTTCTACACCAGGGCAAAGTTCTGCACTGATCTCAGTGGTGACCGTCTCGGAGCAACGCTTACTAACCCGGGTGCCTACAAGGCTATGACAAGCCATCCACTTGGTGCGGCGTCAGCGTCCTTGCCAGCATACGCCACCTCCGAAATTGGCGAACCAAGAGGAGTCATGGACACATCTCCTATGGATGTTGCTTCTGGGTCCGTAGCTGCCACATCGAGTGGCGATGATATTGGGTTTTCACCAGAATCCCTGATACACGACAGTGGAAACAATACCCCTGACTTGGTGGAGTTTGAGGCTTCTGGCTTGGGTGGTGTACAACCGGAAGACAATTTCTCCGTTCACGTACGCCGCTCCCAGATCTCCACAGCCCTTACTAGGCATCCCGGCCGTCGTAGATCGAGCTTGTATCCACAGAAGATCAAGGACGTTCTCTCTGCTCCGAAGTCCAAGTCTCTGAAATTGGAGACCACCTCGCCTCGAGCCAGCCCTCAACGGGTGATTAAGGAACAGATCTTGTCCGCATCGAGAAAGTCGTTACCCAATTCAGCCCTTCCGCCAGCATCGTTTCTACCTTTTGATTCCACGTCTTCTGGCGACTTGTCTGATGTCTCCGACAACGAATCCTCGGAGTCAGACTCTGATTCGGAAGAGGGTCCAGCAACAGCCTTCCAAATTCTCAACATCTCTCCAATGGGCAAGGGCAACTACGACGACGACGACTCAGAGGAAGCATCCGAGTACTCAGAGGATAGCGACGATGGAAGTGTCGACCTTCTTGCTACTGCCCGCCAACTCGACCCAACCACCATTCGTGCCTCAGAGCGGGAATACGACGCCGCACTGGCCGAACGTCTTGCCGAGGTTATCCCAGCAGGTAGCTCGGCGGCAACTGCGGGAGGTGGCAGTGGCTTTAACACGCCGGCACACAAGCATGCGGCTGCGGCGCTTAGCCGCGAGGGAAGTATGCATAAAGCCAAACAGAGTCCTGCGAGTGGAAGTGTGTCGTCGCGGAGTAGGAACTTGAAGAGGTCAAGGACGAGTGAGTCTGCCAATACGGTGTTGAACAGTGGGTCCAAGGCTCAGAAGAGTCAGAAGACTGCGCAGTGAGAGCAAAGTTACGTCGAGCATATATTTTAGGGGCTGCATTGATTGGTGTTTCTTGCGTCAAAGATTATACCCCTTTTATCGTTATTGTAATTGTTGTTGTATCAGTAGGAAGTGATAGGATATATGACGAGAGCAATATAAAAAGTATACAAATATAGTTAGTCCTCTTGTCTGCCAGTCAACACATGCATGCCATTGTATTTCTATACCTCATTACCCCACAATGCGCCCCCTCAACTCACTCCTCCTGACAACCTCCCCATCACTCCACCCATCCTCCCCCTCCCATCCTTTCTGATTCTTCTCCCATTCCACCCGCCCTTTCCCCAATCCCTCCCCCCACCCCCAATGCTCCTCCACCCACGTCACCGGGCCCCCCAACAACGCACCAACCGCACACCCACAGCTAGCCAAGAAGCCCAAAAGGGCGATAAATACCCATACACCTGGTAACACAAATTTAACAAATTGATCAGTCTGGTAAAGATCGTTTTGCGCGCTGATGTAATATTTCCCCGCCGGCGACTGCTGGGTCAGGCTCAAAACGGTAGTCAAGCTGACCGGAGCATAATAAAACGGAATCAGCCAAATCCTAAAGATTTGGAAAACCTGGACGTAGAGTTTTGAATTGGGCTTGTCGAATGCTATTCAAAATGTTAATTATATCCGTTGGCAGAACTCCGTTCCATTTTGGGTTGGGGCGGCAGGGAAGAAGGGAGTAGGTAGATACGTACCAACACTCTGCACACTGATTTCAATCCGTGGACTCATGATTTTGTACCATCGATATATACATTGAATGAACACGCGGGAGTACGACCAGCTCCCCGTTCGTACAAAGGGGTGCGTAAAGGATGCGTTCGGGGTGAAGTATCGTTCTATGGCGTCGCGTTGGATGGATGGGGGGGATTGAGTGAGGAGGTGGATTACGTGGGGGATTTCTGTGACGGGGTCTTCCATGTTTGAGGCGAAGAGCTGTGGGGTGAGATGGATGTTGTGAAGTTTGGATGATGACTTTGCACCGTGTTTGTTGATGGAGTGTTGAACATGAGAACGAGATGTGGATGACGTCATGCATGCTCATCACTTTAAAAGGCAGTGCCTATGGGCGTGAGGGTTTACAATTCTGGTGCAGCATTTGAGGACGGGCTCGATGAAATATTGGTTCATTGAACAAGACGCAGACGTCTGTGTTAGAGGTTTGCATCATTCATAGAATCCAACCGACTCACACAAGCAATGGCTCATCATCTACTGTGATTTCCACTGCTGAATCTCCGACTCGCTGATTTGCCTCAGCTTGTTCACGTTCGGGCTCTCGCCAGTGGCAATGCCCTTTGCCAACTCAATGAAACCACCAGTTTGAGTCTTTTTTGACACAGCGTACTGTGCGGTACTGGCCTTGACGCGGATGATGCCAATACGTGGGTCCTCTGGGCCACCGTCGTGCTTGCCATCACCAAGGTCACCTAGCCATGCTTTCAGCGCAGGGGAGTAGTGCTTGCGGACGATCTCGCGGTTGGTCTCGATAGATGCGTGACCGGAGATGGATGCCCACTCGCCAGAGTTGTTAATGAAACCAACGTTGACTGCAGCGTGCTCCTTCAGGTCGTCGGTCTTGCCGGACTCGGTGTTGGTGTGGAAGAGGATATCGAAGCCGTTGCTCTCCTGTGGAGAGAAGTTAGTTAAGTGAACCTGTGACCAATGCTGGGTGATGAGTGAACTAACCTTTGCTGCTACAGCCATTGCTCTTGAAGCCAGCAGGTCGCTGTCGGCGACTTGTGTGGTCAACAAACAGAATTTGGTCTTGTCTACAAACTCGAGGAGGTCCTCAACCTTCTCCTTGAGAGAGGGCTCCTGGAAATTCTTCTGCGTGTAAGGGTCGGCATTCTTGGAGCCAGTATCTGTGTTGCTGAAGCCAGAAGACATGTTGGATGTGAAGATTACGCGTTGAGGTGTTGTGATTGGTGGTGGCTGTAGACAGCGTGTCAGCTTCTTGATGTGTGAATTCCGAGGAATACTGCGTATGTTTGCTGCAACCCGTAGAGAAAGGATGCGAGGCTGTATGGTCTGCATACCTGGGAGAGTCGAGATGTGTGATGGTTCGGATCGGTGATGTGATGTGATTGAAGGTCTGGATGTTGCGAGACTTTGTATGCGGACTTGCTTTTGATGACGTCAAAGGCCCTATACGTTGCGTTCCACAAAACCATATAACCCCACATAGCGGGGTTAAGCGTAGAAGGGTAATGCTAAGCATAGCCGAAGCAGAATTGCTAAAGCCTCCCTCAGCCATTGCTTGTTAGTAGTTGCGTCATAGTTGACCTGATTGTGTGCCTGGTTGGTCGGCAGGAGTTTACCGACGCCCATCGCGGTGTGAATCAAGAGAGTTGCACACTGACATATTGTCGATATACAGCACTGGAGACTAAGATTAGAGAATATTCATTATCATTCTAAGACTGTTGCTTTTCGACGAAACAAGATGCAGAACCATAACCAAAGCCCTGTTGATGCTATGCGGATAACTCGTAGACACAAAGTCGAGAAAATGCCAACCCTGAGCTAAGAATGAAGAATAGTCAGATCAGATCTTTAGCTGATCCAAATACCACTCATAGGTGGCCTGACATGGTGCCTGCTAAAGTGCCTTATGCATGAGTCACGTCGGGCATTCTATGCCTCGATCGTTTCTTCCTTATCCTCCAAAGAGGCCTTCTTCAGGTCTTCGGCGGCATCGGCGGCAGCGTCCTTTTCCTGCTCAAGTTCCGCCTCTGCGGATGCAGTGCCGTTGACGGCCTGATTCTTCTGAGCGGGCTTGCGGGCAGAGTCAGTGGTGCCGTTTGTTCCCTCATCCTCTTCAGCCTCGAGGCGCTCGATCTCCTTTTGTGCCTTGGCAATGTTCTGTATCATGATTAGTTCCTGTCCGCATTCGCTCCGATGCAATAACTCACCTCCTTGGTCTTGCGGTCCTGGTCCTCTTTCCAGTGCGTAAGCTTAGCCTTGAGCTGTTCCACTGTAGCGGAGACCTCATCCTGGCTTGACGGGGCCGCGACGCCAACCTTTGTCAGCTCCTCAATAATACCCATGTTGAGGTTAAACTTGGACGGGGCAGCACCGCCCTTCTTGCCCTTCTTTCCCTTCTTGCCACCAGTGCCGGCAAAGTAGACCTCCTCTTCAGCGTCCTTCTTCGAGACACGGGTCCCCTTGAGACCAGCATCATCGACGGTACGCTGGGCGGAGGCAGCAAATTTGCTAGCTGCGGTGGTCTCCTTGGCGGGAAGGGCAGAAGGATCGAAGTGTCGAATGAGACCCTCGGTAGCGATGATCTCATCCTGGTAGGCGGGCGCGCTGGCTTCCTCGAGACGCTTGTTGGCCGCCTCTTTGCGCTTGTTGGCAGTGTAAGTAACCTGTTCCTGGCGACGCTTTTCATTGCGAATCTTGCGAGCCTCGAACTCATAGTTCTGGAAAGCACGCTTCTGTTGGTAGTAGTTGTCCTTGAGCTCCTTCCGCGCGAGGTATTTCTCTTGCTGTTCGGCACGTGCCTTGTCAGTCTGTTCACGGAGAACCTTCAAGCCCTTGAATGCTTCGTCCTGCTCAGCCTTCAGTGCGTCCAGCTCGGTCTGAAGCTTGGTGTACTTGTCGCTGAGGGCCTTGTTCTCTGGGTCGTCGAGCAGTTTCTTCTGCTCAGCGATCTGTGCCTTGATGTCATCGATGCCTTTTTGCTGCGAATCGAACTGGGAGAAGTTCTTGCGGGCCTTGTTGAGGTTGGTAATCTCAGAGAGGGCCTTCTTCTCGTCGACGAGCTTCATCATGCCGCCGTCGACTTGCTTCTGCAGACGTGCAATCTCCTGGTCGACATCTTCTGCCGACTTGAAGTTGACCTTGCCCTTTGCAGTCTTGAGCTCGGCCACGCGTGACTTGAGCTGCTCGTCGAGCTTCTTGATCTTCTCGAAAATGGCGTTGCGGCCGGACTTGTTGCCTTGCTGTGTCTGGCGGATGGCGTTCAGCTCCGTCTTGAGCTCCTGCTGGCGCTTTGCGTTGGGCGAGTCCTTGTTGTTGGGCTTGGCGAGGTCGAGCTTGGCCTTGCAGGCGTTCTGGCATGCATTAGTACTCTTCGGCGCAGTGCACAGGTCGTGTGCTCTGCAAGTATCTGGGCAGCGATGCGCACGTGTCGAGCACACATGGGCAGCGTGCTCCAGGCAGATGGCAGAGGGGCAGGCGTCGTACCAGCTTTTCCTGGGCGGCAGCATGCTCTTTTTCTGCCTTGGCGAGGTCTTCCTTGTACTTGTCCTCGTCAGGCTTCTCGGGCTTGACCACCTGCTGCTTGCTTTGCGACGCAGGCGTCTCCTCTGCGGGCACCGTCGGCGCGGTGGGCGAGGGTGCGACGTCGGCCATGGTGCAGTCAATGGGGTGCAATTGCTGACGTCTGAGGGAGGGCGGTCGATGAGATGGCGCAGGCTGGAGGGACTGGCCGAGTGTGCGGGTGAGAAATTGTCTGGAGGCGGCGTGCAGCAGAAGGACAAGTATTAATTATTTCGACGTCGCGAACCACGGGCGGCAAGCGGCGCTAAGAGTAGCAGCACCACCATCCTGCTCCATTGATCGGGCCTGGCCCTGCCGCTCCATTGAACCCCCCCCATATCAGCACACAACACCATGGCGGAGCACTCGCGGGGCAAGATCCCGCTCTTGCTGCTCAAGACAAAGTCTGCGCCCACAGACACCTACGAGGAGCTCTTTCGCGCCATCCATGACAGTCGCTACGCACCCATTTTTGTGCCCGTGCTGGAACATCGCTTCAAGCGAGATGCCCTGAACTTGGTGCAACACCACATCACCAGCCGAGGCTTCGTCCCAGCATCACAGCAGGGTGGTCTAGCCACGTATGGCGCTCTCATTTTCACCTCCCAGCGCGCTGTCGAAGCGTTCGCGGAAATCGTCGCGGGCATCCGAGCTGACGACACTCTCGCGGTTGAACATCTGTTGCCAGCCAGTCTACCGCTGTACGTGGTAGGCCCGGCTACAGCCCGTGGCCTGAAGTCGTTGAAGCTTCCATGTCCCATCCTAGGCGAGGACACCGGCAATGGTGAAGCCCTGGCCGTCTTCATCCTGGAGCACTACAACACTCTTTATGCAGCCACTCCCAAGCCGCCTATACTCTTTTTGGTCGGAGACAAAAGAAGAGATATCATACCAAAAACCCTGCAGTCGGAAGACCTCGGACCAGCACGGCGCTCCCAAGTGGACGAGTTGGTTATATACGAGACGGGAGAGATGCAGTCGTTCAAAGCTGACTTCTCCTCCATCTGGCGGGACAACGCTGATCGCGGGGCTCAACGCCAATGGATCGTTGTATTCTCACCGACCGGTTGTCAGGCAATGCTGGAGAGCCTGGACCTTTTGGAACCGTGTAGTAGAAGAGCGAAACCCAAGGCAGACCATAGGAACATTTTCATCGCCACCATTGGACCAACAACACGCGACTATCTCATCAAGGAGTTTGGCTTTACTCCGGATGTTTGCGCAGAGAAACCGAGTCCTGAAGGAATTGCCGAAGGTATCAAGGCCTTCACAGAAAGATACGGATGATACGCCGGTTGCATTCGTAGTAACGATCGACATCCGAGGAAGCACTTCAGGACGCATAACTAGCTGGTGTTGCTTACTCACCGTCGTCAATGTCCACGGGAACAGCATGACGGATGTGCCACGAATATAGGATTGACAAAGTTTGTCGACGTCACAATATGAGACTATCGAACGATTCCATTGTGTCGCGTCTCTCAGGGCTGGTAGACGCGTCACGCACGTGCTCATGCGTTCCACCAAACTGCTCCTGACGTCATCACACGCGACGCGTCAAGTACAAACTTCGCGCCCGCGCCGTGGTATATCTCTGTCCCCTCGCTGAAATCTTATCTACTTCGTCATCAATTTGCTCGTTCACCCTTCATTTCCTCTCAATCCAACTGCATCCACATTCCTCGTATCATTGACACCACCTCACCACCACAAGAATGGTTGGACCACCCGCGGCTCTACGCAACGGCAGCAGAAGTCCCAGCCCTGCGAGATCCGATGACTCTGTAGTTGGTACGAAGAGGAAGCCAGAGGCCGAGCTCTCTCCCAAGCGTGACCACAAGGCTGCCAAAAAGCAAACAACCATTGAAGAGACTATCGGGGCAAAGCACGAGGACATGGAGATGAAAGAGACCCCATCTGACCATGGTGACAACGCGGAACCAAGTGATGTACCCGAGAAGAAGGCACAAGCAACTCCTGTTAAGACACACGACGACGATGCGAAAGCAGGTTACCACACCAATGATACCAACGGCCAAGCGAGTGATCATATTGCAAAGGTACCGAAGACCAACGCTAACGCGAAGAATGGCGAGACCGAAACAACGAAGACAGCCACCGAGACAAAACTGGATGGACCCATCGAGAAGTCGTTTCAACGCAAGGCGCAAGTCCCATCAAACATCCTCGAGAAAGGCATCATATACTTCCTCACCCGCAATCGCGTAGGTATTCAAGACTCCGATAGCGTCGGTGATCTACAGCGTACCTTCTTCGTACTACGACCTATCCCTACCGGTGCCAAATTGGGTGACGGCGCTCTGGCTGACCAAGATAACATCCGATTACTAGCGCTTCCCAAGAAGACGTTTCCGAAGTCGCACAACGACAAGTTCATGGCTTTTGTCGAGAAGGCAAACACCACCATAGAGGATCTGAAAGAGAACTTCTTCTCCGCGACTGAGTACGATACCAAGACGCAGGGCTCTCGACGAGACGAGCCCGTGACTCCAATCGCGGAGGGCGTGTACGCAATTACACGAACTGAGGATGCCACATCGCATCTTGTCTACTCTACTACTATTCCATCCGAGCTAGGTGAGGTGCAGAAGGATCTGGGAATCAAGGACACGGGTAGCTTTGTCATAAGTGCGAAGAATCCCGAGCGTCCTGGCAACGCAAGGGCTCAGCTACCGCAGAAGCCTGAATTTCCCAAAGAGTAAGGTATGCAAGTCATAAAGAACTTTCACAGTGCTAAGCAGGTACAGGATCATTGCAGAGTTCCGTAATCTTGCTTGGTCGGAGGTTAAACCAAAGTATCTGGACTACGAGTACTGCCAGATATTGCTCATCGGCGAAGAGGTTAACAGCGCTGTAGAGCCTGCCAAGAAGGACCAGAAACACGACAAAGAGACGCCTCAGGAAGAGCTCGAGAAGCTGGAGCATGAGGATGAGCTCCGTGTTCAGCACCTCCATGGTGAGAACAACTCTGACCATCCACATACTTCTACCATGTACTGATCACCTCACAGGTGATGACTCGGTCTTCGATGATCTCAAAATCAGCAAGAGAGAATACAGTCAAGTCCCTACTACGTGGTGAAAAGCACTTGCTCTCTACTGTGTGTTGCCTGGATCTAAGGCGTGGAAATGGGTTATTGTACAGTATGGGTGTTGATATATGGACGAGACGATTTCAATGGCGAACAGAAACATGTATTGGGTGTATGGCGGATTACATCAGGCGAGATCTGAAAGGTAACAATCTGGAAGTATGTTGGCGTTATCGCGTGGTCTGGTCATACACATACAATTTCAAGCTCACTGTCCCTAGCTGCCTCCCAAGTGTGAGTCTATAACTGTGATGTGTTGTTCTAGGAGCTTCTCTTTGTCGATTGCGACATCTGTCTGTTCACCGCTCATGCCTTAGATCACAGCTTATTAGCCGAGTGTGTTCATGTTCATCGTTCACCCCAACGCGACCATACAACATATATCAGGCCTTTGTCTTCGTTGAAGTTGCTACGACTCAGCCTCATCAACTCTTGGAGATCGTTTTATTGACACCGGCAATCAGCACTTCGCCGACGCGCCCTATCTGCAAGCATGGGTCCTTCTCGTGTTGCCCCCCTTACCAGCGACCAGGATTCTATGACCTGGCCACTCACCGCCTTTGCCATTACCAACGAATTCAAGTCTACCAGCCGTGCAGAGCTGATACTAGACCGTGCAAACAATGAGTTTGGTCTCATCTACGCACTCGAGCCCGGGACAGCCGTGGTTGCCCAGTTCCCCGACTCAGACGAGCCAGTGTATTTCGCCGTGTCGAAGATCAGGGCCGCATGCTTACGCACTGGAACTTCATGCAAGAAAATTTGCATATTGATGGCACATTTTCAGTTGGATCTTGCGTTTGCGACCGGCCAGGGAGTGTCAGACTTCATGCAAGTGCTCGGAAGGTTGATCACCAAGGTTGGCAACGAACACTTTGAGATTTACGAGGCTGCATCGTCAGTACTGGATCCGTCTACAGGCGAATATCAAGCTGACATCACTTGGAGCAACGCTGCACTGGGACGGGCGGATTTCAACATGCACAAAGAATGTTACGGCTTGCAGTCACAAGGCGCTAGACAGTGGATGGCCGTACCTGACACGAATACGTCTGAATGGGCTAGGCATGTTTCGGATCTTGATCCCAGAGACATTGTAATAACGAGCATAGGATCTACAAGGCTGGCAAGTGCTCTGACTTCACCGTCATTGCAGGTGGCACGCTGTTTCCTGTTCATCGCGTGCTGTAAGTCAGATTGCAATACCGACAATCATGGGCTTTAACACAACTCAAGGCTGTGTACCAGATCAGAGTACTTCAATGCTGTCTGCGATGGCCGATTCAGTGTGCGGCATCCACTTCCCTGATACTTGGTGAGTGTGCTGATCCTCCGCAGGAAACCGAGCAATGCTCTATCACCCTCCCTGAGGACGCCAAAACTATATCAACTCTACTCCAGGAGCTATATGAGGTCTATAACCCGACCACTGGCTCCCTCTTCACCAACTTCGCGCTCCGCCGTGCATTCGAAAAAGAGTGTATAATGAGCGACCTGCTGTCCCTCTTCGTTACCGCTGACAAGGTTCGTTCCGTATCAAACCTCCCGTTCACTTCCAACCTGATTCTATCACCACAACCTCACAGACTAACCCAATTATGCATCTACAGTATGGTATGAGCAGCGTGAGGCAGAAGACTTCAGAAGCCATAGTCGATAGACTGCCATTCATCCATGATCCTCTCAGCATCGTAGACCTTGCTTCCAATGTCTACGACGTCGAATTCCCGGCCATGGACTGCGGATTGCGCAAGGTAGTTGTTATGCAATTACATCTACGTTTATCGGCGATTATGAACGACGAAGACGCATGGAAAGAATATTCAGACAACAAGGAGGTGTTGAAGGCTTTGCATGGGTATCAGTGTGGGATGTCGGGGGTTGGGGAAAGAACTGGGCTTTCAACGCCGCCTGCGAGTCCAAAGAAGAAGTGAAGCTAGGGCGATAGTGGGAGGGAGTACATTGAGAGAGGGGTTGGTGTATCACGCAGAAACGTTGGAACGAGATTTGGACAGAGTGGCTGAGATTCGCAGGGTCGAATGGATCGCAATCGGTGCAAGTGAAGTCGGAGAAACACTCGGGGAGTGGTCATGCGAAGTTTGCGAATTGCTCCTTTTCCGTCTGAACCCTTCGTTACACAGTGTCACTGACTAGCCTGAGGAAAATACGTGCTTTGACTGGGTGATATGAGTAGCACTCGTGATGGAACTTTGAACCCCCATCACCACCGCACGTGCCCGCGCGCCACGCTAACGCCCGTCCACGCATCAAACCTCAACACGTCACGTCTCCTAGCAACTCTACCCCACACATCCCCCGCAACGACCTCAATGGCCCCGGATGTAGCCTCTACTAACGGCGCATCTGCAACTCCCACACCCAAATCCTCCCAAAAGCCTCCCTCCGGCCCCAATGTCCTGGAGGTCGTCTTTGGCTCGTTGCTCATCAAGCCATGGTACCCTTCCTTTTACCCCGAGGACCTGGTTGGGAGGTCTGTGGAAAGGCTGTACGTATGTCAATGGTGTTTTAGATATACCAAGGAGTTGGTTGCATTTTTAGGACACCTGGTAAGTTCGCACTGTGGCGAATGTAGTTGTTGGGACGGGCTTTGGCCTGTATATGATTGTCGCTAATGTTGGAATTGATAGAGAGCATGTCCCCTTCACACCACACTACCCCTCGGCACACGAGTCTACACAAAAGATAACTACTCACTCTACGAGATCGACGGCGAGAAACATAAGTTATATGCGCAGAACCTTTCACTCTTTGCGAAGCTGTTTCTCGATACGAAGTCGGTTTTTTACGATGTCACGACATTCCTGTACTACCTACTCGTTGCGCATGAGCCCAGCCCGAGTATACCGAACACGAATCTTGGTGAGGATGGCGATGCGCCCGAGAGTACTGGAGTGGAACAGGTGGTGGGGTTCTTCAGTAAAGAGAAGATGAGCTGGGATAATAATAACCTGGCGTGTATATTGGTGTTTCCGCCGTGGCAGAAACAAGGACTAGGACAGATACTCATGGGTGCAAGTTATGAGATGAGTCGGCGGGAGGGTAGGTTAGGTGGACCCGAGAAACGTATGTTCTATCCTTCCATTCGAGCCTCGTCGTGGCGGGATCGACTGGACTGTTGGCTAATGGCTCACAGCATTATCGGATCTCGGTCGGATCGCATATATACATTACTGGTCGCAGGCACTCGCGCGCACGATTCTGGCATGCCCATCGAAGCGCACGCTCACGGTGCAGCATCTTCGAGAGAAGACATATATTGTACCTGAAGACATTATAGCAACTTTGCAGGCTATGGACGTCCTGGAGCAGAAGAAAAGGGGCGGCGCCGAGGTAGTCATCAACAAGGCAAAAGTCAGGGCGTGGGCGGAGGCAAGTAAGGTGGACCTGAACAGGCTTCCCGTAGACTCGGAGGCATTTGTTATACGTGAAGTCAGCAGAAGTGGGAGCGAAGAGTCATGACATGTGTAGAAAAGATGGTTTCAGTTCACGGCGTTCGGTCAGCGATACCCCAAAGTTCAAGTGTGTCGCAGTGTAGACTTGATTTCCATGTAAGGCCACAATCTCAATGGAACCCAACCAACCATTATGGGTATATTCCTGAACACCCGTCCGTAACGCCCTGATATACGCCCTACGAAGCAAAAGACGATTCAGACTTGAGCATTGAAACCATCATTTCTTGTCCCCATCCAAATACCCAACCACATCCCCACACCTTTCCAGTCTCGCCCTCGTCTCCGGTAGTCCCTTGTTCAGCCGTGCCAAACCCTCAACCGCCCTCTCCCAATTCCTCTGCACCTCGTCCGCCCTCGCCAACGCCTCCAAACCCGCAACATCTTGCTCCCCAACCTCCCGCGCCACCTTTTTCAGGCCCTCCATCTCCCGTCCCAGCACCTCCTCCTCCGCCTCAAACCTTGCCTGCCACGCCAGCGCCGACGCCGCCGGCGTTGTCCGCCTATGCTGACTGATCTTCGCAACCAACGCATCGCGTCTCGCCACCTGCCCCGCAAGCCTCGCCCTCAATTTCTCATCAAACGCCTCAAACTCCTCTTTCTCGACCTCACTCACCCCCTCTACAACGACACCCTCCATTGCTTGCCCGTGTTCATCGACCTCGTCGCCACTTCTCCCCCGTGCCACAACGTCGATGCCGTTGATGCTAATGTTGTTGCGCATACCCTGGAGCACGTTTGCGACAAAGGCATCGACGAGGGATTCGACATGTGTGCGGAGCTCGTCGGGGGTGTTGGTGCTGTCGGTTACGGGTGGGAGGTGGAGATCGAGTTTTTGACGCGCAGCGGCGCGGATTTGAGAGGTTAGGTAGGAGAGGTCGGAGGGGGACTGGAGTTCGATTTTGCGGTGTTCGGGGTCCATGGTTGAGGAAGTGGGTGTGTTGAGTGTGGGATAGGTTGGAGCAATGAGGATGGGGGCTGCTGTTGTGGCTCACTTATCTGAATGAGCAGATTGGTCGAAGGTCTTATTTTCAATCCTATGCGGTTGCGCGTGGTATCTTGCTGCAGAGCTGTTCTGGGTGAGCAACTGTGGTGCGCTTGGTAGACTTTGTTTTGGTGTTGTTTGCGCAGGAACATCGCGCGCGAGTCAGGCGCACGCGCCTTATCGATAGAGCAGCATCGTGGCCGAGGTAGGTGGGGCGCATGCATGCGAGTGCTGTTGTGCATCGTATGACCCTGAGGCTGCCTTGAAGTGAAACATGCATGGATTCACCGAAAGGAATTTTACAACAACGATTGTGACGTTTATCCAAAATATCAATAGCCAAATTCGGACTGCTAGAGACCACCAAACGCCACATCAGTGCCAGTACCTGTGCAGTCCGTTCCAAACTCCAATAGTAATATATCCCTTGCTCCATCTCCATAGCAAAAAGCTGGTAATCCAAAGGTGCCACAGCACAATACGGCTCTAATGTCCCGGATGATCCACACCTACGAAAGCCTTTGTCTATACACATGCAACCCCCAGAGCTTCCGCAATCCCGTTGCGCCTCTTAAAGACAGCTTGACGATAGCCCGGATCACGACGGGAACATCTTCTCCGCCTCCTCATCCGTGAGTATAATGTCCTCCACAGGATCCTTCCGCGTTTCAAGATCGTCAAATTGGTAGTCTGCGTAACTAGGTAGGAAGATCTCTATGGGAATCACGCGAGTCAGCGATACTGCGTGTTGAGGCCGCTCAATGTGATGAGTTGTATATGTACCTTGATTCCAGTCAAAACCCTGAGATGCCTTGACACAAGTGATCTGTCAATTTGTCAGCCTTCCATGGGCCTGAGGGTGGGAATGCAGGGCGCGGCGTACCAATCGCGGACTTTCCGAATCCCCAACATTAATCACGGTGTGCTCTGCCCTGGAGAAGGTCGCAGCTGCGCTCGCTACCTGTCAGCGTCGGTTCCCGATATCCTGGGCTAGATACCAGAGGTTGCATACTCACACATTAAACTCGTGCGTCGGCCACTACGTTCACTGCCCGGGCTACCCTGCGGCGTCGAGCCCGCAGAGATGCTCCCCGGACTGCCGTAGCTGCCGTAGCCGAAGTGGTTGCTTGTGACCGAGTCCATGGAATGGCGAGGATTGTGTTGTTGGAGCTTGTTTTTGCGTCTAGGAATCGCAATCGCATTGGATGATGAAGCCGCCGCTGCGGACGAAGACGAGGAGGAGGAAGACGAAGACGCCATAGCGGTACTCGTATGATGTTCCATGCACATGGACCGAGATGATGATACCCGAATCGTGTCAAAGAAAGTCGACCAGTACAGACAGTACAAAGCCCAGTCCCACAAGCAGACCCGTGAGAAGCCAGTCAAGAGGTGTGCAAGTCAAGAAGACGTGAAAGATGGAGGAAGAAGTCAAGAAGCCCCCAGCCTACTGCTGTACGTCCCTCCCCCATGACAGCCTCGTCCCGTCTGACTCCCCGAGTGCCCCCCCCCCCCCCCCCCCCCCCCCCCCCCAAATGCCCATGGACGCTCGGTGAGGCGTCGGTGGTCAGGCCGGGCCAGCCAACCAGCAGCCCGCACGCGGCGTCCGCCTGGCCGATCTGCACGGCCAAGTGGGGCAGGCATGGGGAGCGTGACAGGCACCCGTGCGTGCATGCGGTCGCGTTGCGCTGGCGGCGGGCGGCGGGCGTCTGGCGTCATGGAGTGGGCGCGGCATCTTATCTTTGTTATCGCAAGCCAGCGTTGCGACCGTTCCAGTTTATTGCTGGCCGGCTGCTCGCCACTTGGACGTGCAAGGCGCGTGCAAGGCTGCCCAGGTGCCCAGGTGGTGATGCTGTGTGGTGCTGTGTGACGTGTGATCCGGGGCAAAGTTCAACATCAAGGTGCCTCAGGTACCTGGTAATCACAATCATCATCTGCACGGCCACAGTAACAGCGTCAAGACTCAAGCTCAACGCATTATTTCCCCAACATCATCGCTGATTGCACTAACGACCTCTATGAAGACCTAGGCTACAGCCATGACCACTACTACCTGCCTAGTTTGCCCCAAGTCAACTACGCCTTCGCCACACATACATACACTCTCAAAGATATCTAAAGTCAGGTGCCCTGCTCTTTCTATTCCTATGCCTTGGATTGACCGGCTGCCGATCATACGCATCGTTATAATCACCCTGCTGACCCTGTCCGTAACCGTTCATCCCGTTCATTCCGTTCATCCCACCATTTCCATATCCGCCATTGAACCCCCCATGCTGCCCACCGCCATTCCATTGGCTCTGGCCCTGGTGTTGTTGTTGTTGCTGGTTCATCATTCCAAAATTCGGTATGCCGTTCATCATAGGGTTCTGCATCTGCATCTGTTGCATGTGCATCGGCATGCCCATCATCTGTGCATTCATCATTGCCCCTCCGTTGTTGAACCCCATATTAGAATTGAAAGGCGGTTGGAAGCCCATGCTGCCGTTCATATTACCGCCGTTGGACATGTTTGGCATCCCAGGCATAGTTGGCATACCCATCATTGGCATGGGCATGGGCATGGGCATGGGCATATTGGCCGGTGCGTTCTTCAAAACTTCCATTTGTTGTATAAACTCCTGCTCCATTTGCGCCGTTGGGTTGGAAGCTTGTCGAGCTTCTTGTTCCTTTTGCTGGCGCATAGCCTTCGGTGCCGAAGGTGGCTTAATCTCAGTGGGTGGCGATTTGCGTTTCCTTGACGTCGTCGATTCAGTGTCCGAGCCATTACCATTACCGCCTGGAGCTGGACTTGCAGACGACGTTGCTTTCGCCGCACCTGTAGCGGAGAGCGTGGACATGTCAATAGCAGTGTTGGATGCAGAAATCTCATGTTCATTGTTGGTGGATGATGCAGGCTCAACAACTGCCGCTTGGGCCTCAGCCTTTGCCTCCTCCTCCTTGTCGAATTTCTCCTTCGCCTTTTCTGCTTCGTATGCTTTGATAGACTTTACCATATCCTCATCAGCAACAAGATCATCCATGAGAACATCCTCCTGCGCACAATTCGGACATATCAAATCACCATCTGCTAGTGCGTTGTCGATGCACTCACGACAGTATGTCTTACTACAACATGG
The DNA here is from genome assembly GCA_010093695.1 of Plenodomus tracheiphilus IPT5. Classification (NCBI taxonomy): domain Eukaryota; kingdom Fungi; phylum Ascomycota; class Dothideomycetes; order Pleosporales; family Leptosphaeriaceae; genus Plenodomus; species Plenodomus tracheiphilus. The sequence goes on from MU006352.1 coordinate 102,712, forward strand.
CGTTTTAACTGGATCAACAAACATCCGCTTATCGATCGAGCATTCCAGTCCACGCTGCCGGACTTCCTCACTTGCCGCATCTGCACTTGCAGCTTGTGCCTTCGTAGCATTGACCTTCTCTTGAAACTTCTCCCAGGTCTTCGTGTCCGCCATCACCTGTACGTATTCGCCGTCTGCGTTCAGCATGACGCCCTTTGCTGCTTCCTCGTCTATGGGTTTCTCAACCTTTTTGAGGAATGATTGAGGGATGCCAGTTGTGCGTTTGGCCTGAAACACAGGCTTGAAGTCGGGATCGTCGTTGGTAGGACATGCTTGGATCCAGTGGCCTTTGATATTGCAGCGACGGCAGACGTATCCAGGAGGTGGATCGTGGTTCGGCACCACGACGGCTTTCTTCTTGTGGAATACAGGCTTAGCGTGCGACAATGCTTCTTTTTGTGCATCCCAGACTGAGGCAGACTCGGCCAAGAAGGCTGCCTCAGCGTCTGTCTCGGTGAGGTCAGCACCACCGCCCGGTGCACTGGGTGCGGGCTTGGTTTCTTTCGTTATGGCGCGTACAGGCGCTCTCCCTGTAACATATCGGGCGGCCCGCCCGCGGCCACGTGGAGCAGGTCGTCGGACGGCGATGACTGTGTCGGATCGAGGAATGAGGGTCGTGTCATCCTTGTATTCGCTGTTCATGTCGTGCTCAGGGTAAATGTGGAGGTTGAAGTCGGTGCCATCGCCGAGGCCGGAGGCTGTAATGATTTCGCGCTTCAACTCGAAGACGCTGATGCTGGTGCCCTCGAAGAAGATGAGTTCAGGCTCCTTTGAGTTCTTGAACTTGTAGAACACTGAAGACGGCATTTTGAAGTAAGTGAGAGTGAGGAAATGCAAGCGCAACAACTTTATTGCTCTATATATAACAGTAAGCGGCGACCAGGTCGCTCGCGTTAACAGAGAGGAAGGGAAGTTGTTGCAATCGTTGCCCCTACTACAGCGAGTGCAAACGCGCAGCTCGTTCTTGGCGATGCGATGGCAGTATGCACACAACTTGTTGCGCAATTGTCGAGCAAAACCAGATGTGGTGCGGTATGGGAGTGGTGCGGTGACTTGTGGTGGGCTGAGTGAGAAGTGTAAGGAAGCAGTCGGTGGAACAGAAAGGAAGGAGGCCTGGCTGATAAAGAAGGCCGGGTGCGCCAAGCCCGCTAGCCTCAGCCAACGAACCCCTCACTCACATCCGCAAACCACGGCACACTAACCACCGGACCCCGAACGGCCACATGCGACCTCAAATGCACATGCATAGTTTCCAAATTTGTCGCTGGATTCATTGCCATGTACCGAAGTTGAGTCCACTGATAGTTTACTGGTACCCCCAACGGACTATCTGTACGCAAGGCTGTAGCTTGAGAGCCAAGGTCTATTATTATACATGAACGTAGGGCATCCACTCAAAGCATCTATAATTGTCCTTTTGTTCCTCCAAGTGGAAAGAATTTAGAGCTTATTCTTCGCCTGCCTCGACCTCCAGTTCGTCAGGCCCCATCTCTTCGCGCGCTCCCCCGTCTTCACACTCGTGGATGATCTTCTTCCAACCCAGTGGCTCAGATTTATCTTTTCGATACTCAATGGTGGGGAAATAATGCTCATTCTTCTTCAATGTTGCCACCCATGGTACGTTGTCGAATGTGATAACTTTCAGTCGGAAGTACTCTTTGTCACCAATCTTCTTTACTTCCCGTAAGAAGGTATCAAGGTCAGGAGTAGGAATATTGTTGACGTGTGTAACGAAGTTTGTCGGTGCAAGCTACTAAAGGTTAGCAATAGTAACACCAGGGTATGAAATGTTGGAAAGCACTTACCCCATACATGTACGCGGGTGAGCCACGCGCACGCGAAGAAATGTAGACGTCAGAGTGTATCTTGCTGATTTGTTGGCGGACGGCTTGATGTGGGCGGTGGAATGTGGCGCCGCAGAAGCTGATCATGCGATCCGTCTCGAGATCTTCTGTCGCAACAGTAGAGACCGTGATGGTCTTTTCTTCTCGCTTGCGCACAACAACCGCTTCGAGGAATTCGTTGGTGTACATGACATCGAGATCTGGCGAGCGTGTGACAAGCTTGCCGTTGAGGGTCAAGAGAACATCGCCTTCATTCAGACCGTCTCCATGACCAGAGTCAACCTTCCGTACCATAAAGAGTTGGTGACGTTCGGGATCCGCTGTTTCAGTCTTCTCAATCCATTCTTCAGAGACACCCATGACACGGGCCTGGCTCATCTGCACCGTTTGGAATTCGACGTTCAGAATCCGCAGCTTTGGTGTCTTGCCACTCTTGATCTCGTTGAGGACTGGCAACAGATTGGGTGTCGCTAGGCCAAGGTGATACTCGACGTCCTTACCGCTGTGCGATGTTCGCTCGCCGAGGTATGAGAGCCAGAGTGCCTGGACGGTGCCGTCCTCTGCAATGAGCACACCGGAACCACTGTGCGATGCCTGGTTGGTGTCCACGGTGATGGCATCGAAGTTGGTCGCTCGGTACCGCGGTGTGATAGCACTAGCAGGAATGGCAACAGTAGTGATATCTGTGACGACAGTCTTGGCCACAACCGGTCTAAAGTTCTGATTGAGGCCAAAAAATATAGTCTCCTCACCCTTCTTGATGAAGTCAGTTGCGAACTTCGGCGTCTTGACCGACGCATTCACTAATGAAGGATCGTACTTGACAATCGCATAGTTCTGCAATGGGTGCATAAAGACGACATGGGCGTCGACGAAAATGCTATCAGCAATAATCAACGAGATGTCGCACAGGTCATATGGCAGAATGGCTCTCGACACAAGCACAAGCCCCTGCTCAGCGTCCACAACAAGGCCATAGCCTTGTTTATTCATCTTTGGAAAGCCATCAAGCTTAATAGGCATATTGACGTGCACTCTTACGAAACTGCGAACGATGTCCACAGCCTCTGGGTACTTTGAGCTCATCTTGATGAAATTTGCACGGCGTGGAACCGGAGGCACAGATGGGATGGCATCTGCAATCGGCTTGAAATCCCATAAGCCGGTCGTGTCATTGCGTGTGGCTACTCGGATCTTAGCGTGCCAATGTCTATCGATCGCAGTGATGCTAGTGTTAGCAGTGTGCAGATCTCGCAGATGCTTGTACATCATCACCACTCGCTTGCGGTCAGGTATCTTCTTCATGACTTCGATGAATGCATCCAGGTTTGGGGTAGGCTGATTGTCTACCTCCTGGATAAGCCATCCTGATGCGTAACCATCAGCGAAACGGAATGAGCCAGCTGCTTCGCAGACATAGACACCGGAGTCTTTCAGAGAGATAGCATACAATCGCGCTTGCTGATATGAGAGGTCATGAAAAGAGGCTCCTGCTACCGAGACGAACTTGTCAGGTGTGATGTCGTGGAGGTTGCCGACGTCGATTTCGACGTCCATGTTCTGTCCTGCGCGTTGAATTGTCACAGAGATGGTCTTGCCGACGTGGTCGTCCAAAATTGCATCGAGGCGGACGAACTGTGTGATGAGCTCCCCGTTGACTTTGGTCAGGAGGTCGCCCTCCTCCACCTTTGTGGATGCTGGCCCTTTTGGAAGGACAACCTCAGCAACCAGCATGCCCGTCTCCTTGGGAAACTCGGTTCGGATAGCCTTCTCCAGTTCGGGAGTCAGGCCAAGCCTTCGACATTCGTCAAACGGCTTCAGGATCCACTGTGTTTGTATCGTGCCCCTCGATACCGATTGTTCTTGGCGGATGAGCTCCAGAGCGCGTAGCGGACGATCGAGGGGTAGGAAGTAGTCGGTCGCTGCGCCGTCAGCTCGCCCACCAGCCTGTAGCGCAACCGCGAATCCATTCCTGTCCACGACAGGACTGCCAGATGATCCTCCACTGGCTGCAGCGGCGGCTTGAATGTAGTTGGTGTTGAAATCGGAGTATCCTTCACCGTACTCTGGAGCGTTCCGATCCAGTCGACTGATTACTCCTGACAGGATGCTGAGCTTCTCTCCTGCATCGTTACCAACAACGCGAATCTCCACGCCAACTTTAGCGTTATCGGGCCGTAATTGCAAGGCCGTGACAGGCATGTACTTGATCTTCTTGGGGTCGAATCGCAGGATACCGAAATCGTGAACGGGGTCTCGGTATACAGGGTAGACGTCACACTCTTCGTGGTTGTCGAAGATGCAGTACCCGATGAATGGGCCTGCACCAACCACGTGGCGGTTGGTGAGGATGTAGCCCTTCTCGGCGTCCACGACAAAGCCAGTGGCCTCGCTCGATATGGCAGGATCCGTGTCGAAAGAGCACGTCTGGCAGAAGTGAATTGAGACTACGCTCTTGACAACGCTTTCTATCGTTTTCTGCCATTCGGCCGTGTCCTGCCCTGTAATGGCTACATGCGCCGATTGAGACATGTCCTCGAGGACGCTGTAGTCGCTATGCGCATCGTCATTCATGGCTTCGTCAGACTTGGGCGAAGCCAGTGCGCCGTTGTGAGTATGGATAGAGGTTTCGGGTCTAATTTGCTTGGTAGGACGGTCGGTTACAGGCGAGGTTGGCGGTTGCTTGCGCTTGGTTGTGCCATTCTGTTCCATCGGCGGAGACACGGCGGAAGACGTCGTAGAGGAGCGTGTGCGAAGTGAGTGCCTGGCAGCTAACGGCGTAAGAAGGCACGTGGCAGGGTGGAGGCGCAGCCGAGGGGAGGACAAGGATAGCGGAGGCAGTGAAGGCGTTGCACAGAAAGATCTTTTGCAGGCGGCGGCGAGAGAAACTCGGCCAAACAGCATAAAGAAGGGCCCGTTTTGGTGTGACAAACGGCGGCAATGTACAGCCCGGCTCCTGCTGGAAGTGTATGCGCGAGTAGCTATCGCGATTGACAAATGGTGGTGATGGCAGTGGCAGCGGTAGTGGCAGTGGCCGTGACAGTGGCCGTGACAGTGGCCGATAGGCGCGTTCCTGGACTCGGACAAGCCCTGCAGCACAGTTCGCGCCGCGCTCCCCCGGTCAGTTTTTGCTAGGCGACTTGTGCATCGTCATTGCTCCATCGACCTACACAGTACTGAGTAGGCACTCATGGATACTCGGTCATGTCAAAGCAAGTCCACAGCCACATTATTGTGACTCGCATATATCCGACAACGCATACTGGGACCACCTGCTGATGCGCTTCACATTGCTCCCACCGCGCAAGAGACGGATGGTGAGCACCACACTACACGTCAAGCACGTTGCGCGGCGCATGCTGCATGTTCTTGCATAAAGCTTACGCACACTGGGCACTCTCATTCGTGGTCTGACAGCAATCTTCTCTCACGGACCGATGTTTTAAGATCTACTAGGTGGTCGCGTGTCACGGCATCATAGGTGGACTTGGCAGCGGGGAGCGGTATGTCTGGACAGTGAATTGCTCGTATCGGCGATACTCACCCTCAATCTCAAGCGTCTTCAGAAGTGAGTAGGAGTCCTCAGACGTGCTGTGGCTGGTCAAGTGCTTGTTAACCTGGCTTGCTTCCATCCGGATGATGCATCATGTTGCCTTCATGAACAAGGTGCTTGGTACTGGCTACATGGCACGCAGTAGTGTGCTACTTTAGGTTGGAGGGCGCTCCGCCGATTGGCGACGCAGCTTAGCATATGCCGTTCACATCACTTAGGATCTTATTGTATCGATGGCTTCTGCTTTGCTGCCTTCTCTACACCGCACCTCGTACCTTATATGATCATACATTAACGTAGAGAGAAGGGAGAACAGTCTCGACACAACGGTGTTTTGGGGGGGGGAGAAGTTGACGATGGTCGAAACTGGGATATACCGCGAACTTTGCTAGCCCGGCCTACTGTTATGTACCTCGACATGGGACGAGCATGTGGCAAGTCGGGCTGACAAGTGATGGCCTGTTCCTGACTAAAAGTCGTTCATGGCCTATATTTAGCACAGTCACGAATATTGCCCTACCAATGGCCGGTACAGCCCTGACCAAACGCCCTATCGAATCTCAGTCGGCAGTGGGACTTGTGATCGTCTCAAGACAGAAGACAGGATAGCAGGGTGACCGATTTCCCAAAGCCGCCAAATGAGGAAACTTCAATCGAACCAACAGGTGCCGAACTTCCGCTGCTGCTCATATTGCGACCGATCGAGGAACGGTAAAGGCCCATTCTTCATCTTCTGGACCCCCTTCAGCTCATTGGCATGTTGGCGCAGGCCGCAGGTTGCGGAGCGACATGGCAACGGCATTCTCACTCTTGCAGCCTTAACGCAGTACATGGGTAGTCACTTTCGGATTCTGCTCCAAGGCGCTGACACAAGGGTAAGGCTTGAGCCGCTCTTACATACAGTACACTCCTCCAGACCATGCGCTCCTACATGGTAGAGGTAGCTAGGGCAGATTATTGATGTGGGTGGCTTGTCGCATATGTGCAAGGATGCTCGCTGTCGAGGCTCAAGACCTGCAATATGCATAGGTACAGTATGTATGTACTGTCAAGTGGGCTCGGGGCGTCCGGCATGACGGTGATGCTGCAACCTTGCATCTTGTTGACTTTTGTTTGGCCGACGTTGCGAAATGCCAGTGCACGATTGTTATCGGTTTGCTTGGTGGTGTGCTTGAGGGTTTGCAGCCCTCCCTGTACGCGAGCGCGGGCGCGAGCGTGGTTGTGTGCCTCGGGCTGCCGCTGCCGAATTATTCCCACGCGCGAATCAGCAACGCGGTCATGTCGGTCATGTCGGTCATGTCCTTTTCACCCTAGCGGCTCGTATCGTGGTCGCATGAGCGAAATTTTAGATCGCGGTAGACTTTCCAAATTGCCATAAGACACACCAACGTCGATGCTGAGGGCGCCAGACGTATTGTATGAAGAGCACTGCAAGACGTGTCACGCAGATGTAGATGCCATTGCTACCATATGGGAAGATGGGGTTGTGACTTCCACCTCACCCAGAGTCTCCTCGAGGCCGAGGCATACCTGGATGGCAGGCGACGATCGGCCAACGACGAGGACCCTGGTCGAGTTGAGAAGGTCCCATCCATCCCGGACGGCTGATGAGAGCAGTATTGGCTGTTGGGATGAGATAGTACATCGCTAACGAACAAGCCTTGCGGCGCCCTATCAGGCACAGTCCGTCTGTTCGCCGCCCACGCCTCCGAAGTTATATAGTCTCTGGTGGGCCTCCTTCTCGTTCCGGTAGTTGAAGTTCCCTTGCACACTCGCTCTCAGTCCATACCATTTGGTACATTCGCTTCATTGCCTTCGCCATTCGCTCGTCGCTCAGATCCAGCAATTTCGAGGAAACACGAGACAATCCGATCATCAAACGACACCTGAACGTTAATCGCAACCCCTAACAACATCAACCAAAATGTCGCTAAAGTTCTTCACCCTTGCTATTGCCACTGTCGCATATGCGTCACCTCTCGAATCGTTGTCGAAGGCAACCAACAACGATCCCTGCGAGCCATGTCAGCCTCAGGGAGCGACAGGCACAACGCCACCTGCAGTGGGCTCAGGTCTTAGCTCGCTGTACATTGATGTTCTCAATTCCGTTAGAGGAATCAACTTCAACAAGCGGACCTTTGAAGTGCGTGCCGAACAAGGATTTTGCTGTCGCCAAAGTCTGGACTGCGTCAACGTGCAGAGCCTCAATATTCCCATGTGCTATGACAAATTCACTACAAACTACGCATTCCCAGACGGCTCCTACGGCTCCTTGACCACAGGAGACTACAGTTCTGGAGCAGCTACCGCAAACCTGATTAGCGGTAACTACACCAATGGAAACGAAAACGGCAACATTTATGAGAGCGACCCCTCCGCAAGGCCAAATACCTCGACTCTATCTGTTCCTCCTCAATACACCGGTACTGGTGTAGGAGCTGCCATCCCTGCGACTGAGCTTGGTAGCATCATCGTTTACACAACTACACTGCCTGGAACGACTTTCACAGCGGCGACCACCCTTGCTGAGACCGTAAGGGTAGCTACCGTTAGCGGCGTGGAAGTTTCGACCACAATTGCTGCCACCACGGTCTCCGAGGCTACAACAATTGCGCCGCAGACGACTGTTGTCACTCAGACCGCCGTGCCTTCGTCCTCTAGCACGAGCACTGGCGCTGCTGGTCAGGTGTCTGTCGACTCGACGAGGTCGGTAGGCATGTCTATTCTTGGTGCTCTGATGTGGGCTTTCTATGCATTGTGAATGTCAGGAGAACTTTGGCGCTCTTGTCGCTCCTTGATGTTCATCGATACCTAGGTAGCAGGTAGCACTTTGCTTGCTGTAGACAGAGATGTGGACTTTTGGCGTTATACTGGTGTGTCTGGATACCCTCTTGGATGTAAATGATACATTACGCAGCAGTCCGGTGCGATAGTTTGTACATAATGACTAATATGACAAGAAATCACCCTTACGCTCTGCTTTCCCTGAGACATAAGAGTATGTCTCTCATCTTCCTAACTTCATCCACGTCCACGTCTTCGCCAGGTTGCGTGATCGCTGAAGAATGCATCGATGCCTCCCCACTCGCTCTCGTGGCCTCCTCAATATTTGAGCTCCGCACACCACCACCGTAGAGAATGATGAATTGCCCCCCAAACCTGCTTTGCAGCGACCTCACTTTGCAAGCACCATCCTCATCGCCGCCACTCAATATGCTCTTAAATCCGCATGTGAACATGGATTGTGCGGCTATTTCCCACTGGGTATACCCGTTGGTCGCACCGATTTTGTCGATTGCACGGTGGAATGTACACGGCAGCGGCTTCGCAAGCTCAACCAGCTCGCGATTGCGCACCTCGTCGAACTGGTCGTTGGCATCCAGAATTCCAAAAACGTACCCCTTGACGTAATGTCGCCATTCGATGATGCTTTTCTTCATTTGTTCGAATTCCTCGGTGCTGTAAAGGAAGTCGCCTCCTCGTGGTCGAATCATGACTTTGACGGGTACGCCAGGTGGCTTCGTTAGGATTTCAGCCCCCCACTCTGCGGGAGGAGTGACGCCGCCAGCTTCATAGTCTGCGCATAGCTCGATTTGATCAGCTCCTGCGTTCGCTGCCGCATATACTGAGGGTAAGTTAAAGCAGGCAATTTCGAGCATCGTTGTTGTTGATAAGATCCCTACCTTGTGGTACGTTGGAGGTGGCCTGCGATTTGTTAATCAGAAGTGGGTCGCCACATCAGGGGCCGATGATCTACTCGATCTCCGAGGAACATTTTGATGCTATATAGGGCGCACATGAATGCAAGGAGACCCTCACCAATTGGCATATAACAAAAGTCCGCTCCACTTTGCATGTAGTATGTAAACACGAGGGCAAGAAAAAAATCGTCAATTTAAAGGTCACCATCGAACACTGGTTAGATTAGATTGAATTGCTATGACGTCTTGTCATTCGATGACACAGTTGCTCGTGGAGAAGATAACATTGATAGGGGATGCGACTAATCTAGTAGCAGATGAAGCTATTTGCCCCTGAACAAGTGGTGCGCTAAGGAAGAGAGCTATAGTACTTTAATGTCCGATAGCTACACATCGTGATCTAGATCTAGATCTTGTTCGTTGCATACTTCTCACTGTACTGTATTCCTTCAGGAGTATTGACACCACCAGTGTGCACTGGCTCGGCAACATACTGCGAATATGGACCTTCATCGTGGATCTCGAACAACGGCTCTATGGGCTCCACGTCCTTTCGGAGTATGTGTTTCTTGAGATACCATGGCAGCTTCTTCCGATAGTAAGTGGAGAACCCGCGATTACCGACATCAAAGACACTGTCCAGTTCTTCTAGTGTCAAGGCTTTGGTCTCTGGTAGATAGAAGTATGTGTAGATCCAGCCGAAGAAGTTCCACGCGGCGTAAAATGAGAATGCACCCTGTGGCGTGAATGCATCAACTAGTGCAGGCCATGTGAGGGAGAGAATGAAATTGAAGCCCCAGCAAGTAGCAGTTGCGAAGGACATTCCGACATCTCGGAGGTGCAGCGGGAAGGCTTCTGCGGAGTATGTGAACGGCACAGGACCTTCGCCTGGCGAGTAGACTGCCATAAATGTGTATATGGCTGCAGCGATCGATCCCAGTCGTTCTATAGATGGCCGGCCAGTCTCGGGGTCCAATGGAAGGAAGAATGACATGCCACACCAAAGGAGACATATACCCATGAGCGGGAAAGTAGTCAGAAGTAGATTGCGGCGGCCGAAGGTGTCGATGGTGTATATAGCCCTGGTATATGTTTTAGTATGTTCATGGATTTCGAAGGTAGGATAGGTTATAACTCACGGTATTGCGAACACAAAGTTGGTGATACCGGTGCCCATCGATGTAAGCAACGCTTCAGAACGCGAAAATCCGGCTTGTTCGAAGATAGATGAGCTATAGTAAGCAATAACATTTACTCTATATCTGTCAGTACAGCTCGGAAAATGCAAGGATGGTTTTCGTACCCGCAGAACTGCTGCATGAACTACTCAAATGTCAGTAACTCCGTTACGAAGTATAAAAGGTCAGACTGCGCACCATTACGAAGAAAGAGCTTTGTGCCGCACGACGGTTGCGTCGGACTAGGAAAAACTCTCTCCATGGATTTCTTCCTTCACGCTCGGCTTGTTCAACCTCCAGAAGCTTATAGGCGTAGTACATGTCTCGAGCTGCCTGGATCTTGTGTTTGCGTAGTCGACAAAGGGACTGATACGCACGATCGAACCTTCTCTTCTCCATGTACCTGCAGGAACTGTCAGTGTAGGAATGGGTTATGAGGACTTATAAAACTCACCATCGTGGCGATTCTGGGCAGAGGTACACTTGGATACAGACAATGAACGGAGGAATACTAGTGCTTCCCAGCATCCACCTCCAAGGCGACAATTCCCCCAAAAAGGTTAGATTTTGGAAGGCAACAGAAACAATGAACCCCAGCGCTATGCCGACTGCCGTGAAAAGCTGCCACATCATTGTCAACGCACCGCGTATGTTCTTGGGTGCTGCCTCTGCTGCGTAGACCGGTGTGGTAGAAGATTTTGCGCCAACGGCGAACCCCAGAAAGAATCGAGCGACGAGAAGATTGGGCCAATTATTGGCAGCCGCCATCCATATACCAGTGATGAACGATACGACACAGGAGATAAAGATGGTACCCCTGCGGCCAAAGTATTTGTTCAGTGGTGCATTGGACCAACAGCCGATCAGACACGAGCAGAGGTAGGGGGCGCCATTCAGCAACCCGCGCAACCACACCTGATCCTCACCAATGTTGAACTCTTCAAAGTAGAATAGCTGAAAAGTAGATCAGTAAATTGCGCCGCGTGGAAGCTGTAATCGAATGCCTTGTAACTTCCCGGGGTTGAATAGTCTGACGTTGTTATGGCGAATGTGCTCCATTGAAGACTAGAATGAGTTTGGGAACTGGCTTAGATGAGAAATTAGCGGGAAACTGACCTGTGCACCGTTTACAGCTGTCTGATCCATGCCTTGCACAATAGCTGAACCAGCACAGAGAACGACGAGGAAGTAGAGCTGAAACGGCTGAGACCACCGGTGGTCTTTTTCATGGCGCAATATATCTTTTTCTTCTGTGCTCAGTCGATTCACAAATTCAAATCCATCATCTCGTTGGCCTACGCGAGCAATCAGAGCACCCTTCCGGAATGCATCTTGATGTTCTGATAGACCTTTGTCCGTACACCAGGCGTCGACGTCAGCAATAATCTCCTCTTCACTAAGCCCTGCTAAGGGGTTACGAAGCTTTGCTGCCACAGATGCTTGTCGGGGTTGTGAGGCAGTGCGACTTGCATCTTCGTGATGCTGTGTGGTACCAAGGTCCGTCTTACTACTGCTACCAGAAGACAGCCCTGGCTCGGTCGTCTCGATGTCAGGCTTACGTCTAGACATGATATGCTATTCCAGTGGGTTTGATAAGACGATGGTGCAGACCAACGGCAGAATGGGCTTGCAAGAAATTTGGATTGAAGTGAGAGGATTCACGGGCTGTCAATGACCCATGACAGGGCTTGTTATATAGCTCGTTTCTCGTGGCCCACGCCTTTGTTTCCACTTTTTCCTGCCTTGAGAGCGGTTCTGACATTGAGCCAGGGTTGAGAGTCCCCATGGGACGCTCCACACCATTGAGCGTATTGGCATATGTAACCCCATAACGACCCGAGACACGGAGTGACCGTACGAAGCAAGCTCATCGACATGTTTCTGTGGGTGCAATGCTGGGACGATGTCATAGTGGACACCAACACATGTAGTCCTGGCTGGGCGGAGCGCCACTACCCCTTGGCAGCGGAACTCTGTCATTGCCAAGAAAGCACGTGGAAGCTCTTCTACAGACGGCTTGATGAGTCGCGTGTCATGGACCAATTGAAGCAGGCAAGGTGGATCACCGCGGAATCGGTTCGTGACAGTGTGCACTGCGCCTTGGCAGCTGGCGGAAGGAACATTGGCGGTGTTGATCCATCGCCTCGTTCGGTAAGCCGCACAAGAACTCAAGTGCTCCGGCAGCGGCTTCCAACCCTGACCTTGACTTTACTTCTCGATGGCATTTACAGGACCTTGACCAACCCATCTCTGCCCTAGGGTGCACCCAACACGATTGTATCAGACCTACGGCGCCATGGTGAAGATCGGGAGCCAACAAGTTGCTTTGGCCCTCTACCGCATGCTGAACTACCAAGTAGGAACTGAACTACCCTCATATGATGAGCTCAAAGCAACATCCACTTTTTCGTGTGCGTTCCTCTTTATATGATATAATACATAGGAGTCGCAGTCTACCCAGGTCCCAGGCTGGGCCTACGGACTTCGCTTGTGCCGCGGGCCACTCAGCCCCCAACATCCGCTATCCCTATCGTAATTACAGGCCAGCTGGGTCCGACTTTCAATCTGGTGCACACGGAGCTTCCCGGCCACCCTGTAGACTTCTATGACAGCCATGCGACACTCTGTAGCAGCTATAGACGGAACGAGCGTGACATGGCGTACCCGTTGTCGAACCAGCATCACACCCACAAGGCGCAACGGAAGTCAGCATAGCAACACCACGAAGGAGCTATACGAGCGTCGAAGTCCGTTTCTCCAGTTGTGGTGTCAGCTCGGTCACTCTGACCGCAAAGGCATTGCGCACAGCTATATCGTTTTGTAATAGCAACACCATTGGAAAAGAGGCTTTTTCCATGTCGTCGTTGCACTCTGTATTTGGTACGGAAGTAATTTCTCCAGATCCTAATACACTACAGGAATTGCATGCTTACATAGCACGTAGTGGCAGCCTCAGACTGGGAAGCCGCTCATTGCCACTTGCTTAATGGGTCCCTTTGCTAGTCGCCTCTGTATACGCCTTGTCCGAGATGATTACATATTGAAAGTTGGCACGGAGACGCCCAATTGGACGAGGTCTTCAAACATGCTCAACTCTCAATTTCACAAAACTTCTGCGCTTTGCGTCTTTTGTTCACCACAGAAGTCCATGACAGTTTCGAAATCTTAGTAGCCTGCGGAAGTGCTAATTGACCATGGCAGTCAAAGGCTTGATGGGATACTGCACGGTCTGCACCGATCCTCTCATTGAATTCTGTGAGTGGGTGCCTCCAAAAGCCCCTTCGCGATCGATCTCCGCGATTGATGCTACAGGGTCGTAAAGCTGATCCAATTTCCGTCCGTAAAGTACACATCTCGCGTGATTCCGTGACGTGGACGATGCTCAGTATGGAGTCGTATTCCAAGCCACAGCCAGCGGGACCGGAGGGAGTCAGCATCAGCTGCTGCAGGCGAGTTCCAGACCTTCCATCAAGACGTTCGGAGTTGGACATTGATATTGTTGCAGATACGACTCGAAGATATAAAGTTCTCCCGTCGCTACCTTCCAAATTACAGAGCAAGTTCCAGTGATGCCCCTGACCTACTCACTTCTCAATTGATCATATTTCCAGTCTTTACAAATTAACATTCATTACCTCCTACCGACGCTATCATGAAGTTTTTCTTCGCAATTGGCGCAGTCGTCATCGGTTTCTCCTCACTCGTTAACGCAGCAGCCATCGGTACTGAACATGTGCAGCTCACCCCCATCACGCCTGGACGAGCAAATATTGAGAGGCGTCAGACTGCACCAAGTTGTACTGGAGTCGCAAATGGTCCGAACAATCGAAACTGCTGGACTTCCGGATTTACTTCGTCGACCGATATGTACACCTCATGGCCGAACACGGGCGTCATTCGATCGTACAATCTAAGGATTGAAAATACAACCTGCAATCCGGATGGTGCTGGGACTCGAGTCTGCATGCTGATCAATGGCCGTACCCCAGGTCCCACGATCGTTGCCAATTGGGGCGACACTATTGTTAGTTGGTTGGTTGGTTGGTATTCATTTTACGTCTAGTTGATGGGGATCAAGTCCACCATCTCGCCTCCCGAAGGGCATATACGACGTGCTAAGC